>APFE030273238.1:2941-53462 GCA_000404065.3 Pinus taeda | reverse complement strand
TGATACCTGAGCAGGTCCCCATACATCTGTATGCACAAGCTCTAATTTTTCGCTCTTCTTTTCTTTCCCAACTCTGAGAAATCTGACTCTCTTCTGTTTTCCATAAATGCAATTCTCACAGAAGCCAAAATCAACATTCTTCAAACCTGGCAACAAATTCCTTGAGTGAAGAATCTTCATCCCCTTCTCACTCATGTGTCTGAGCCTATGATGCCATAATGTTGCATCTGCTCCTTTGGAAGCTAAAGCATTAACAGAGTTTGAAATACCATTACATAAATACAATGTACCAACATTTTCGCCTTTTGCTATTACCAGGAATCCTTTGGTGACCTTCCAAGCTTTATCTATGAAAGTTGTCACACAACCTTCACTGCCTAACTGCCCTGTTGAAATCAGATTTTTCTTCAAATGTAGAACATGCCTTGCCTCCTTTAGTAGAAATTGGTTTCCATTCTGTTGTTTTACAAGAACCTTACCCATTCCAACAATTTTACAGGGCTTATCATCACCCAAACAGACTTGTCCAAAATCTCCTTGAACATAGTCATGAAAGCATTTCTTATCAGGTGTGGCATGGAATGAGGCCCCTGAATCTACCACCCAGGAATCAGTGTTATTTTCGAAAGAAAGAATCAAAGCATCTTGTAACACCTCACCTATCACATTTGCTTCATGATTATTTTCTTTCTATGCATCTCCTTATTTTCCCTTCCGAGGTCTAGATTTGTTCTTTAGGTGTCCTTTCTTTCTGCATTTCCAGTAGACTATCCTCGATCTAGACTTGGATCTGCCTTTCCTTGATTTACTGTGATATCCTGAGCTCTTTCCTCTTTCCATTTTTCTTCCCCTAGACTCTGCACTCAAAGCATTACCCGATTTCTAATCGGAGCTTTTCCATCACATTTCCTCACTAAGGATAGCACCAACAACATCATCAAGCTTTAAAGTATTAGATCCAGAAACAGAGTTACTAATGGCCATTACTAGACCATTCCAACTTTCTGGTAATGAGCACAAGAATAACAAAGCTCTAACTTCATCATCAAATTTTACCCCTACAGAACTTAACTGACTTGTAACAGTATTAAAATCATTTAAATAGTCTGCAACAGATCCACCTTCTGACATCTTCATATTAAATAACCGTTTCATAAGCATTACCTTGTTTGAGGCCGAGGGTTTTTCATATAGTTTCACCAACGCCTTAATCAAACCCTCTGTCATTGTTTCCTTCGAAATGTTGAAGGCGACCGACGCTGTGAGGCACAACCGTACTATTCCAAGTGCCTTTCTATCGAGAAGGTTCCATTCTTCATCTGTCATACCCATCGGCATCTTTGTTTTTCCTCCCAATGGTAGGTACAGATCTTTCTGATATAGATAATCTTCCATCTGCATCTTCCACAGCAATAAGTTTTGGCTGTTAAATTTCTTGACCCTAAACTTACCATCTTCCGCCATTGCTCCCACTCGAACCAGGAACCCTTCTTTCCTGCGAGTTTATAAGCCAAATAGACCTTTGGCTCTGATACAAGTTGTTAGAAAATTATATATTACAGAACATTAGAACACATAAAATATTGCAGAAATATAAACAAAGAAAACACATAAAACAAGATAGACACGTGGTTCACCCAGTTTGGGCTACGTCCATGGAGAAACAACCAGTCCTTCCTTTTATATTATCCAGCAAACTAAAGAGATACAACCTACAGTAGATCCATTGTAATACCCTCTTCACTCTCAATCTCCTCTCTCTTTCTCACTCAGAATACAGATCTACATAGATGCAATACAATTCCCTCATATATAGTGAGGGGTTGCCTTCTATGGAAAAAAAACCCTAAATTAAACATAGCTTCTACCATCAGATCTCCACCTAATGAACGGTCCAAATTGACTAGAAATTACTATACTTTTTACAAGGCAATTTTACATCTATTCTTAGCTTCAGGGGTGTTTCCCCTGAAACCCCTCACCAGGGGGGGGCTCCCCAAAGGTCGCAGCCACCCCCCTGGACCCCCCTGCAGCGAATATTTTATGGGCGGCAACGATTTCGATCTGGGGTCCAATGTGGCAATACCTTTGAATACAGAAGATAATTAGGCTCCACACCCAACATCTTCAGATACTAACAACTGACCAGATGGATAATATATTACCCAAGTGGCAGAAGCTAAATTCTGTGTATGTCTACTAGCACCATCAACGAATCCTAAATACACCAAATCACCCATCGAAACCTGACAAAGAAGATCAAAAACATCATCATCACCACAAGACCCATAGACATAAATAAAAGATTATGTACAATATTTACGAAATAAATCAAATGTTAGGCAAAATCCTAGGCATAATACTTCTTGATATATTCTTCAAGGGAGAAATCCACTTTGATGAAGATAACATTAGGATTCCTAGAAATATTCACCAGAATAATTTTCGAAGTGCTAGACATATTACCTTCCACATAAACATGTGATGGAGCCAAAGGGTTATGAGAATTTCCATTGAAAGAAGGACTATAAAATTTTGATTCAACCAGACGCAAGTTAGGTAGAAATTAGGATGGATGATGCAAGTAATCCCAAGGTATTTCTACCCATCATTACTTCTAGGATTGCTTCATCGGATGGTAAAACAATGTCAATGAAATTCATAATTGAAGTAGTATCAATAATCCACACTGGAGCCACATCCCCATCTTCATCCTCTGATGGGAGAGGGATGGGATCAGAATCTGCAGAATTTAGAATAAATTGATAAGCAATTTCTATTGCTGACATTAGATAATCAATTCCACCTACTTTCCCTTATTCTAATGTGGCAGTAGGAGGTGGAAAGGGCTAATGATAAGAAAAATAATGAGTTCTAAAAGAACCATGTCGAGGAATGATCCTGGAAGATGAAATGGCATTGACATGAGCGATAAGAGATGGAAGATAAAAAGTTCCCATCACAAAGAATACATTACAACTCTTAGATTCTCAATAGGCTCCTTGGTATTCTTTACCAATGGAATCGTGGATTCAGTTGATGTATTGGGATCATTAGGAGAATAAGCTAAATGATTGAGTGTAACGATTCTCCTTTCATGGGGGAAACATAGGATGTGAAATAAGTATGAAACAATGGCATCCATTACATAAAACCAATTGCGACCCAATAAAAGAATGTAATCAAGATTATCATCCATTATCTCTACTTCCACATTAGCGACCTTTCCCCCTACAAAAATAGGGAAGGTATGTAAAATTCCATGAGGCCTATGAGAATGGCCATTGAATGAAGTTAAGAGAATATGAGAGGGAAAAAACTTAGGTGACCCAATAGCTTTCCAACATGACACAGACATGATGCAAGCAGAATACCCTACATTAACTAGAGTTCAAAAGATAGCTTTCTTATGATATGTAGATTTAATCTGTAAATCCATATGTGTTAGAAAATTCTATATTACGGAGCAATGGAACACATAAAATATTGCAGAAATATAAACACAGAAAACGCATAAAACAAGAGAGACACAAATATATGTGTTTCACCTAGTTTGGGCTACGTCCACCTCGAACAGCCAGTCCTTCCTTTCTATTATCCAACAAAAATGAAGAGACACAACCTACAGCAGGTCTGTTGTAATATCCTCTGTTTTCTCTCACAATCTCACCTCTATGTTTCTCGCTCACATGTATTACACAGACTCAATACAATGCCCTCATATGAAGAGAGGGGTTGCCTTCTAGGGCAAAAAACCCTAAACTAAACATAAGTTCTACCATCATATCATCTGCCTAATGAATGGCCCAGATTGACTAGAAATTACTATACTTTTACAAGGAAATTTTACATCTGCTTTTAGCTTCAGGGGTGCTGCCCCCGAACCCCCGCTGGGGGACCGCTAGCCCTTGAACCCCCTAGCCGGGGGGGGATCGGCCCCCCCGCACCCCGCCACGTGGAGGGGTGTACAAACTTCCTGGGGTATACATCCGACTGAAACAAAGACCTCTGAACAATCATGCTCCATGCACAACAATCTCCCACTTGGAGAATGATTGTAGCAACTCCACAGCTGCTTGATTTGTTGGACAATGACTCCTCTTTGGACCTGGCTATTTCTCATCTTCATCATCATCCTTGAAGACCAATTGTAACTGAGCATGTTCTCAGTTTCTCCCTGGTTACAACTTTTGTTAGCATATCTGCAAGATTCTGGCTAGTGTGTATCTTTTCCAGCTTCAATTCTTCATCTTCCAACACTGATCGTATGAAATGGTACTTGAGCTATATGTGTCTAGTCCTGGAATGAAATGCTGAGTTTTTTGCAAGATGAATGGCACTTTGGCTACCACTGTATAATGTGCCCATATCATGCTCCTTACCCAATTCAACCATAAACCTTTGTAACCAAATCATTTCTTTACTAGCCTCTGTAGCAGCAACATACTCTGCTTCTGTTGTTGAAAGTGCAACAACACTTTGGATTTTCAAAACCCAGCTGACAGTTGTTCCACCAACAGTAAATACATATCCTGTAGTGCTCCTCCTGTTATCTCTATCACCTGCCATATCTGCATCAACATATCCCTATAAAGAAATGTTTGAACCACCAAAGCATAATGCTTGATTTCTGGTACCTTTCAAATATCTGAGAATCCATTTCACTGCCATCCAATGTTCCTTTCTTGGATTTTTCATGTACCTACTTACAACTCCCACTGCATGTGCAATATCAGGCCTTATGTAGACCATTGCATACATTAAGCTTCCAACTGCTGATGCATATGGAACTTTAGACATATAATCCATGTCTTCTTGGGTCTTTGGGCACATTTCCTTACTAAGTTTGAAATGGCTAGCAAAAGGTGTACTAACTGAATTTGCATTGTGCATATTAAATCTTTTCAACACCTTTTGTATGTACTCATTCTGAGACAATGTTAATTTGTGATTTTTCCTGTCTCTAGTTATTCTCATACCAAGGATTCGTTTTGCAGCTCCCAAATCCTTCATTGCAAATGAATTTGCCAATTCTCTTTTGAGCACATTTATTTCCTGCATGTTAGACCTTGCAACAAGCATGTCATCCACATACAATAACAATATAATATAGCTGCAATCATTTTTCTTTTTCAGATAAACACAATGATCAGAGTGAAATCTAGTATAACCTTGTTCAGACTTAAACTTGTCAAATTTTAGATACCACTGCCTTGGAGCCTGTTTTAAGCCATACAAGCTCTTCTTCAACCTATACACTAGTTTCTCCTTCCCTTTCACCTCATATCCTTGTGGCTGCTGCATATATATGTCTTCCTCCAAATTTCCATGGAGGAAGGTAGTATTTATATCTAATTGCTCAAGATGCAAATCTTGAGCTGCTACTAGACTTAAAATAGTTTTGATTGAAGTCATTCTAACAACAGGAGAAAATATTTCATCAAAATTAATACCTTTCTTCTGTGCAAACCCCTTCACCACAAGTCTAGCTTTGTACCTCTGTTTTCCTCCATCTTCTTCCTTCAACCTGTAAACCCATTTATTCTTCAATGTAGTTTTTCCTGCAGGCAACCTAACTAAATCCCAAGTCTGGTTATGCATTAAGGAGTCCATCTCTTCTTCCATGGCTACCTCCCACTTCTTCCTGCTTTCAACCTGCATTGCTTCTTCGTAACATTCGGGTTCACCGGAATCAGTCAACAATAAATAATATAATGAAGGAGAGTATCGTTCAGGGGGTCTACTTATCCTGGTAGATCTTCTAACACCGCTTTCAGGTGTTTTGGGTTCCTGTTGCTGTTGTGGTTGTTGCTGATTATTATTATTTTCAGGAACCTTTACTTTTTCAGTGATTTCATCAAGGACTGAGTATTCCTTGTTTTCTTTTTCCTGTTTCTTTTCCTGCAACTAATTCTTATACAAGACCTTTTCATTGAATATTACATCTCTGCTCCTAATGATTTTGTGATTTTCGTAATCATATAAACGATAACCAAAATCATTAACACCATATCCAATAAAGGTACATTTCTTTGAATTTTCCTCAAGCTTTGTTCTATTTTCTTTATCAATATGGACAAAGGCCTCATAACCAAAAAGCTTTAAAAAAGAGTAATTTACCTTTGTACCTGTCCATGCTTCCTCTAGAACACCACCATCCAAGGAACTTGAAGGCCCTCTATTTATTAGATAAACAGCATATCTACAACATCTACCCAAAATTGTAAAGGCAATCCTGCATGCAATCTCATGCACCTTGCACGCTCCATGATTGTCCTGTTCATCCTTTCTGACACATCATTTTCTTGTGGTGCTCTTGGAACTGTCTTCTCTCTGCGAATTCCATGCTCTGAACAGTACCTATCAAACTCTCTGCTGCAATATTCACCTCCATTGTCTGATCTAAGACACTTCAATTTCTTTCCTGACTCAATCTCAACCAAAGCTTTCCATTTCTTGAAAGTATCAAATACATCAGATTTATTCTTAATACAATAAATCCAAGTTTTTCTAGTTGCATCATCAATAAAAGTAACATAATAACGAGAGCCACCAAGAGATGATACCTGAGCAGGTCCCCATACATCTGTATGCAGAAGCTCTAATTTTTTGGTCTTCTTTTCTTTCCCAACTCTGAGAAATCTGACTCTCTTCTATTTTCCATAAATTCAATTCTCACAGAAGTCCAAATCAACATTCTTCAAACCCGGCAACAAATTCCTTGAGTGAAGAATCTCCATCCCCTTTTCACTCATGTGTCCGAGCCTATGATGCCATAATGTTGCATCTTCTTCTTTGGAAGTTAAAGCATTAACAGAGTTAGAAATACCATTGCATAAATACAATGTACCAACCTTTTTTCATTTTGCTATTGCCAAGGCTCCTTTGGTGACCTTCCAAGCTTTATCTATGAAAGTTGTCACACAACCTTCACCGCCTAACTGCCATGTTGAAATCAGATTTTTCTTTAGATCTGGAACATGCCTTACCTCCTTTAATAGCCATTGGTTTCCATTCTGTTGTTTTATAAGAACCTTACCCATTCCAACAATTTTAGAGGGTTTATCATCACCTAAACGAACTTGTCCAAAATCTCCTTGAACATAGTCATGAAAGTATTTCTTATCAGGTATGGCATGGAATGAGGCCCCTGAATCTACCACCCAGGAATTAGTAATATTTTCGAATGAAAGAATCAAAGCATCTTGTAACACCTCACCTGTCACATTTGCTTCATGATTGTTTTCTTGTTGTGCATCTCCTTCTTTTCCCTTCCGAGATCTACAGTCTTTCTTTAGGTGTCCTTTCTTTCCACATTTTTAGCACACTATCCCTGATCTAGACTTGGATCTGCCTTTTCTTGATTTACTGCGATATCCTGAGCTATTTCCTCTTTCCATTTTTCTTCCCTAGACTCTACACTCAAAGCATTACCCAATGTCTCACTGGAGCTTTTCCGTCGCATTTCCTCACTAAGGATAGCACCGACAACATCATCAAACTTTAAAGTACTAGATCCAGACACAGACTTACTAATGGCCATTACTAAACCGATCCAAATTTTTGTAATGAGCACAAGAATAACAGAGCTCTAACTTCATCATCAAATTTTACCCCTACAGAACATAACTAACTTGTAACAGTATTAAAATCATTTAAATGGTCTGCAACAAATCCACCTTCTGACATCTTCATATTAAATCATCGTTTCATAAGAAATACCTTGTTTGAGGCCGAGGATTTTTCACATAGTTTCTCCAACGCCTTAATCAAACCCTTTATCGTTGTTTCCTTCGAAATGTTGAAGGCGATCGATGCTGCGAGGCACAACCGTATTGTTCATAGTGCCTTTCTATCGAGAAGGTTCCATTCTTCATTTGTCATACTCGTCGGAATCTTTGTTTTTTCGCCTTATGGTAGGTATAGATATTTTTGATACAGATAATATTCCTTCCGCATCTTCTTCAGCGAGAAGTTTTGGCCATTAAATTTCTCATTCCTAAACTTACCATCTTCTGCCATTGCTCCCACTCGAACTAGGAACCCTTCTTTCCTATGAGTTTATAAGCCAAATAGACCTTTGGCTCTGATACCAGTTGTTAGAAAATTATATATTACGGAGCAATGGAACACATAAAATATTGCAGAAATATAAACACAGAAAACGCATAAAACAAGAGAGACACAGATATACATGGTTCACCCAGTTTGGGCTACGTCCACCCCGAACAGCCAGTCCTTCCTTTCTATTATCCAGCAAAATGAAGAGACACAACCTACAGCAAATCCATTTTAATATCCTCTATTTTCTCTCACAGTCCCACCTCTCTGTTTCTCACTCACATGTATTACATAGACTCAATACAATGCCCTCATATGAAGAGAGGGGTTGCCTTCTAGCACAAAAAACCCTAAACTAAACATAAGTTCTACCGTCAGATCATCCGCCTAATGAACGGCCCAGATTGACTAGAAATTACTATACTTTTACAAGGCAATTTTACGTCTGTTTTTAGCTTCAGGGGCGCTGGCCCCTAGACTCCCCAGTTGGGGGGATCGGCCCCCTGGACCCTCGCTAGGGGGACAAGTCCCCCCCGCACCTCCCCCCCCCCGCCCGCGCGTGGAGGGGTGTACAAACTTCCTAGGGTATACATCCGGCTGAAACAAAGACCTCTGAACAATCATGCTCCACACACAACAATATGATGAGGGAGTCTAGTCTTTACATTTGCATATCAAATGGGATTACCATAGAATTATTAGGTTCTACTACTATGATTGCAGTGAGAAAATCACTCCTCTATGCAGGACACAATTGGAGTACCTCTAATGCCGACATGGCACAGGGGCTCTGAGCTAAATCTTCGACAATAGAGTAGTTCTGAGTAGCCATCACATTTCGATTATAGGTCAAACATTTTGAGGAGCCCTTCAGCATCCAATGAATAGGCTCTACTGCAGGCCTCTTAATATGTAGAGCTTCTAAAGTATTGGAAGCAATTTTAGCTTTAGAAGGTTTGACCTCTCCATAATCATGAGCTCTTGTTTAAATTAAAACGTGAGACTTAACCATATACACATTCAATGTAGTTTCTGCATCCTGGTTTCTCCCTACGAGGTTCCAGTACTATCACTCACACCGTCAAATAGTTGTTTCCCTTCGGGAAAAGGGTTTGTGAGTGCAACCTGGGACCTAGAAGAACCTTATTGAGCTAACAAATGCTAAGAATCTTTAATATTGGGGCAAATATATGTAAGGTGATCCCCACTGCATAACTTACATGGGAATTTAACGTTCTTCTTATATTCCTTTTTTCCCTCACCAGTGCTATCATTGGGCTTATTGGCATTTCCCTTCCCTCCCTTATATTTTTTATTTCCACGTCCCTTCTTCTTCCCATCCATTTTTTATTTCCTTTCGGATTTGAAGACTGGACAACATTAACCACTAAAGGCTAAGAAGGAGAAGACACAGACATCATAGTTCGTGCTATAGAAGAAAATTACAGAGACAATTGTTGTAATTGATTCAACAAACTAGCCATATTGGAATCAATCGACCCTATAACACTGTCAGAATGGAGTTCCGCTTTCAGTTTGGTGAGGTAGATTTTCGACCTAGGAGCATTACGAAAAATGTTATAAAGAACCCTTCAGTAGGAGTAAATGAGCTCTAATTTCTAGGCTCTAAAGATAGCCTCCTCTTCAGTGAACACCCTGGAAAGTGACACATCCTTAGAGCTCTCAGGTTACAATGATTTCAAAAACCATTCAAGAAGGAATTCATCAGGGATGTAGGCCTTAATCATTCTCTTCCTTCTGCACCACTCTTAAATGTGGTCAGAAATATACGTAGCATTATCCTATTCAAAATTTGGGAGAAGCTTAGTTTTGGCATCGTAACGAACATGCAATTGGAAATGTTTTAGAAACATTATGGCCAAATCACCAAACGTGGAAAACATATCCCTATTAACTCAATCCATTTAGCCACATTCCCAGTTAAAGTGCATTGGAATAATCTCAACCTGATTGAATCATCAATCAGGGAGTTAGAGGAACACCAAAGATGGAAAGTGGTTATATGGTTAGCTAGATCCTCTCCAGACTTCCCTTCGAATTTAGGAATATTAGATAGAAGTTTGGCAGTGACCGAAGGCCAAATCAGGTTATAATTTATTAGATCATTTGTTAATTTCGAAATATCTAGAAAATTGAAGGTTGTCATGAATGGTAAGCGAGGAGGAACAAGAGAATTCCAAGCGGAATTTCCAACGTTTGAAAAATAGTGCCCTGGATTTGGTGTGGCACCAGGTTTCTATAGATTACTCATAAAAATACCTAAACTATAAGGAAAACCTTATACTCTAGGAGTATATGGATGTTATCCTCCCCCTACTGCAAGGCTGCTAGCCATAGGACAACTTCCTCCTAACGAAACATTATATGAAGGGGAAAGTCATTGATAAGGATTCCATGCAATAGCTAGAGGAGGAAAGACTTGAGAAGTACTAGTAGTAGGGAAGGGCATACTCCCCTATTGACCAAATAAATGGGAAAATACCCTGCCCCAAAACCACTCACAAAAGTATTTACTAAGCCCTGTTTCCCTTGAAATGGATTAAAGTTTTGAGTATAACCAGGAAAAGGAATTGATCTTAAGTTCAACAATGGATTGGAAGGAGGAACATGTCCACTTCCAATTAAAAAGGCATTGAACTAGTAGCCATAGATGTAGAAGAATTAAAGGGTAAAGTAGAATATACAAAGGGAATCCCACTAGATGGTGTCCCGAAAGGATAAGCTCCTGTGAAAGGAGCTGAAGGTTGGGTTCCCCACCTATTGGGGTGGACTTAGAGCCAATATCTACCGTACTAGGTGTAATAGTAGATATAGCAATATATCCTCCTCCTACAACAAAGGAAGGAGTATGTACACCAGTAGTAACGATAAAGGCACTAAGATTGACCATTGAGAAGAAAGAAGGAGAGTTAACATGGCTAGTCAGCCTATGAGTCAGAGTTACCATATATGAAACAACATAAGGGAGATGAGAAGGAAGAGGTTTCATAGGAGTCACATGTGACCCTAAAACATCTTCGATTTCTACTTCATCTTTTGACTGGAAGAGTACTTTAGAAAGCACCAGAGCATTACTATCCGGACTATGGACTGGACTAGGTTCACCTTGAGAAATAAGAGCCCATTGGAGAAGGATCTGTCTCTATTAGATTCAATAACACTGGTTGAAAAACACCGGCAGAATTACTCCTACGCCTCCTAGGTGGAGGCTCAACACTCGCAGGTGAAATCTCACAAAGCTTCTAGACCGACAAACTGATCGGTTAGCCACTTTTCTATATTAAAATAAATTAAAGACTCAAAATACCTATGGTAATCTAGTAGCATGGAGTATTCACTAAAAATATCCTAAAGGTACAACCAAGCAAACAACTTCGGGTATTTTTGCTCCATATGATTAGGACTGGATACCAAAATACAAGAAAGTGAGGATAAGGATCTCCCGAAGGGAGTTTGGGATGATGACGGCCCAAGCCTACCAACCAGTATATCAGAAAGAGTTACGTTGACCTCCAAACAATAGACTTTTCCGGTGCAAGTAAACAAGCTTTGCAAGGGAACCCTCCAGAAGTACTATGAAAGTGATGCAATGTTTGTCTCAGGTACCACGGGCATCCCCCCTGCAATCACATGTGTGGTCCCTAGGAAAAGAAACTAAGGTCACCAGTTCGTAATTAGAAGTCTGGTGGAACAGCCATGGGTGTGTGATCCATTAAGTAGGAGAAGGGGTATCTCTCTTTCCTTATCTTCACACATCCTCGTGCTTAGCTCATGTGTTAGAAGATATTTCCTGCACAACTTAACAAGACTGTATTTCCACTCTTTAGTAAACTTCTATACTTTCAGTTCAAGTGGCCTTGGAGAGTTTACTCTCCACACACTTATTCCAAGGCCCTAATGTCCTAGACTAGTTGATGTATATATGACAAAAATAAAAGTCTAGTTCATTTTAATTAATCGTTTATTTTAAGTGGTTCTTATTTAGGAAAAAAAGTAGTAGAAGTGAAACTGATGGTGTTATGACGCAAAAGAAATTAATGAGAAAACTAGGCTACATGCAAATGCAACTTCTTTTTCTTCAATGAAAAGCGATTTCTATACGAGTTCTATGAGAAAACTAAGAAATCAAAACTCCTTTCTTTTCTTTTTAGGTACTCACACATTAAATCATCTAACAAAAAGTAAATGATGTATACAATGAAACTTACCCTAATGCACACTAAATTTAAATGCAATATTCAAGTAAATCTCACAAACAAACAAAAGGTGAATTCAAAAGCGAAAGCCCGTTAATAAAGAAGAAAACCCCAAGAATGAAACACTTCTAATGCAAAACGAATTTTAGCCCTAAAGCAAGAATTCACATCTTTGTAAAAGATTCAAAAGCCAAAAAATAAAAAGAAAAAGAAACTCAAAACAAATGGTTTTTTCTTTTTCTTCAAAGGATTTAAAGACTACAAGCTCCGAAAAGCAAAAGCAAGTATCAAATTCAATATCAACAACAAGAAAGAGACCCAAATCTCACTAGACATCAATAATCCCAAAAATTGAAAGACCAATGTGAATAAGAGACATAAATAACTCAAGTGATTTCGTCAAGAAGATACAAGAAATTTTGGAAATGAGAAAGATTTCAGAGAAATGAATCCTCTCATTAACCCAAGAATTGCAAATACCTTTCTCAAACAACCAATGAAAATAAAAAGAAGAAAACAAGAAAATTGGATTATAAGTGAGTTGCAAAAGAAACCAATTGTCTTAACAACACAGAACAGTCAGAAACTTCCCAAAGAAAGTTTGAAACCCAATTTCAATTATAAATACCTTCAAAAAACACAAACCCTAGGTTGACATAGGCTTTTCACCAAAGAGACGGAAATAATTCACAACAACTGCTAAAGAGATGATTTCAAGCCTTATTCAAACAAGAAAGACACAAGCAAACATGGCCAAGCCCCCAGAAAGAAACATAAATGAAAAAATGAAAAAATTTCAATCAGTACGCGACTATGTAGTTCTAGAAACGTGTATGTGTGCGATTATTTCTGAAGAAACTAGCCTATACATGGGTTTCTTCGGAATATAATGCATATTTATGCTTTTGTGTACAACAAAAGAGCATATAAATGGAAAACTAGGGAAAAAAAAATATAGACCTGATCTAAGAGATCAGGATGATTGACCAAACTTCCTAGGAGTCAAGAAGGCTAGAACCAACAAACCAAAGACCCATATGAAATAATTACAACCTTTCTAGAAAATACTTGATGGTATTCCCCAGTGGAGTCGCCAATTTTGTCAACAGGAAAAGTTCCCTAAGATAAGGTGTGACAACCTCAATAGAGAAGAACAAGAAAACCAACAAGAAGCTTCAAGCAAGCATGCCAAACATGTAAATTATTAAATGTGGACTTGGAGACTTACCTGAAGGTCCTACATTTGAAGATGTTCCGTAGGGTCCAAACCCTCTGCTTCCTCCAGATTCGAGCAAGCCTACAAATCAATTCAGAGAAGCATATATATGATATATAATTTGATGTGCGTACATAAAATATATGTTAGATCATCATATATAAATGTAGAAATTGCTATTCATATGTCAATAAAATATTAGGAACAAGACATGAGCTTCTTTATTGATAATCATCAATAGGTACAGGAAAGGTACAACCTGATCCAAGCCAAAGCACCGATGAAGCCTTCGTCCAGATCTTTCCATCTTGAGCCACAAAGACAACCTTTCTAAAAAGTGTAAGAAGATGTTATAAATATGATGAACATATCTGCAAAGGAAACAAGGGTTTCCATGGAGATTGGGAGTGCAGTAGGCACAGGAAAATCAGACTTGATCTAGTAGAAAAAAGGGTATAACGTCGATAGCCCTTCTCTTATGTCTTTTAGGCCTACCCAAGGTGTGTATATATACCATCTAAAATCAATTAATTTAGTTTTGATATGGGCTCCTGTAGGTGGGATCTTAGTAAAACCAATGAACCCCACTTGAAAAATAGGATAATATTTTTTTTTTCATATTTAGAAAGGTATACATGGGTATGCAATTATAGAACCTACATATGTACGCACTTTTGGATGGGCAGAGTCAGGTATGGAATTTGAAATATTGTTTTTAAATAAAGGATCAAGTCTACATGGGACAAGTCTTCCCAAGGCCATACAAGAGCATCAAAATCTACAGGAATGGTAAATGATGTTATAACACCAATCCCAAATAGTATTGCATCAGCCCTATATCCTTCATGATGAATTTTACTGTTAGCTTCTTCTTGCACTGATGGATTCAACCTTCCACACCTGTCAAGAGAAGATCATCCAGATATAGAATAATGATAATAGCCTCATTCTTCACAACCTTGATATAGATATTTAGATCAACAAAAGTCTTGGAGAATCCCAATCTTTGTAGGTATGCATCCATCCTAGCATACTTGCCCTTGGTGCTTGCATAATCCCATATAATGCCTTCTTCAACCTACAAACATAGGCCTCTCCATCTTTGACTTCAAATCCCAAGGGTTGCTCTATATAGACATGTTCATCAATGGCGCCATTCAGAAATGCATCCTTGACATCCATTTGGTGGATGTTCCATCGCATCGATGTTGCCAAAGAGGCCAACAAATGTATAGTTGTATACCTTGTTTTAGGTGCAAATGTCTCTTCGTAGTTGATGCCTTCTTGTTGAGAGAAGACCCTAGCCAAAAACCTTGCCTTATATTTATCAATACTTCCATCTAATGCATGTTTTATTTTGTAGAGCCATTTGGAAGTTACCACAGATTTGTCTTCATGCCTAGGCACGATCTCCCAAACTCCATTTTTCATTATCGATTGATACTCTTCATTCATGGCATCCTTCCATTCTTTATGTGTGACAACTTCTTCAAAGGTGGATGGCTCTCCTTCTATCATTTTCTTCATATAAGCAACATATCCTGAATATCTTCTAGGCTTCTTATTTTCCCTAACTTCTCCATGACCTTTTGCATGTAGTAGAGTAAACTTCAACCAGTTAGGTCTCTTTCTAGTTTCAGGAATGACCACTAGGTGCACTGGTTTATTGGGACCTTCATCTTCATGATTTGATTCTTCTTCCTCCCTTGTACCTTCCTCTTAAAATATAGGAATTTCTTCATCATTAGAGTCCATCAAGAGTTCCTTTGATTTCTTGAATGCAATACTTTCATCAAATATAACATCCCAACTAACTTATATTTTGTGTCATTCTTTTATGTAGATCCTATAAGCCTTTGAAGTATTATTGTAGCCAGCAAATGTTCCTTTCATGCCCGAAGGATCCAATTTCTTTATTTTGTCTTTTGGTATATGAATATAGACAGGACAACCAAAATTTCAGAGATGGTTTACACTTGGTTTCTTCCAAGTGAATGCTTCTTCGGGAGTCATGTTGTCTAGTGATCCATGGGGACTTTGATTTTGTATGTATACAATTGTCTTAGTAGCTTCACCCCACATAAATTTTAGCATATCTTGATCATGTAACATGGATTTTACACTTTCTTCAATGGATCGATTCTTTCTTTTGCAAATCCATTTTGTTCGAGATTATAGAGGACTATCGGCTCCCTCTTAATCCTAGACTCATTACATAAGGCTATAATATCCTTTGATGCATAATCTCCTCCATTATCATACCTTAAAATCTTGACTCTCCTTTATGTAAGGTTCTCTACTTTAGCTTTGAATTCTTAAAATTTAATGAATACTTCATCCTTGGATTTCATTAAATAAGCCCAAGTTTTCATTGAATGGTCATTAATGAATGTTACATAGTATAGATTACCTCCAAGATATTTTTGAGTCATACGACCACAAACATCAGAATGAATGAGATCCAAAATTTATTTTGACCTTGACACACTGCTTCCAAATGGTCTTGGTGTTTTTACCCAATGCACATCCCTTGCATACTCCTTCATGATATTCTTTTAATTCGAGGATGTCATTCACCATTGAATTTAGGGTTGGTAAGGTTTTGTAGTGAAGATGACCACATATTCTATGCCAAAGTTCACATGGGCTAACGTCAATGTGAACCAAGGCTTGAGCGAGGGGAGTTGACAATCTGTAAAGTCTTCCTTCACGGATCTCAATCATCCTTGCATGTTCTATGCTTGAGTTTTATCCCATACTACAACCTTTACATCTTTGAAAACAATTCTATCACCCTTATCTTCTTGACATGAAATGGGAAGTAAATTTTTGTGCAAACCTAGAACAAACATGATATTCTTGAGATGAATATTTCCTCCATTCTCCAACTCTAGTGAGGTTTATATAATTCCTCTCATAGGGTAGCTCTTATTGTCACCAAGCTCTATGGAATAAGAGGATTTTCCTTTTGAAAATATTTTTAGTTTCTTATGTTGACTAGTCATATGTCTCGATGCTCCATTATCAATTACCCAAATATTCTAATCTTGAAATGTGTCAATGAGTGCTAAGAATAATCCTTCGTCCTTTGTAGATGTCTTGGTCACTTCCTTCTTAAGATAAAATAAGAGATCCCATAGTTATTTGATGCCCTTATTGAGATGAATTTCCACCCTTGTACACTTCTTTAGGAACTTCTTCAATGTAGAATAGATATTCATTATGCCCTTAGCCAACATTAGCTCAGATACCATGTTGAGAAATCTATAGGGCAATAGTTAGGATGATTTCTCTATTCTTGATAACTGCTTGTGATGTACTTTTAATTTTTCTTTATTATTAGATTATTCTTTTACTATTATGTTTGTTCTTATCATCAAACAACTACCAAAACAAGAAGAAAAATAGTACACAAGAACACAATATATAGGCTGCAACCCAGGGCCAAAACCTCTCCACTTGAGAGAAAAACCCGTAAATCTCCTTTTCTTATAGATTCTTCAATTGATGAATTCCAAGACCTCTAGACCAAGACCAATACCCTTCAAAGACCAAGTCTGACCTTCTCGATGATGTGCTTCCTTTGTCTAAGTCAACCCTAGTCAAATCTCTTCCAATAGCACAACTTCAACCCTTTGGTTCATATTTTCGATCTTTACTATAGGTCTAAAATTTTTGGCCCCTACAATTGCTACTGGATCCACAAGTGTTAGTGAAGATTAGGCTTCAAA
Source organism: Pinus taeda (assembly GCA_000404065.3). Lineage (NCBI taxonomy): Eukaryota > Viridiplantae > Streptophyta > Pinopsida > Pinales > Pinaceae > Pinus > Pinus taeda. The sequence goes on along the minus strand of APFE030273238.1, from coordinate 36,237 downwards.
GGCCTCCCAACAGCTTCGCTTGACTTGCTTCCTTGTCTAGGTCTAGAGAGTGACCTAGTGGGCTCCTCTTCCAGTGACTTTGATCTTCTTCTATCAACTTGAGAATTTTGACCTTGAAGAAACAAACCCTAGCTATTCTTATTTGCATGTGTGGGAGATAATTAGTCCAAAATATTCTTCCTTGTCCTTCTTCACTAGCTATCTTGCTCTTCTCCTTCATTTATATGATGAGAAGTGAATGTGTGTCCAATGGAGGTCGAGTTCCTTCCTTTATATATCCTTTCTAAGGTGGACGAGGCTCCTCAAAATAGGTCGACTTCTTAACTATCAGACTGACTTGGTTTTGGAGGGTATTTTGACACTTTTAAATACAAAAACATTTATTTTATAAGTTGCAATGTTCCCAATGGGGTATTCAACATATGAAAATGACTCTTTTGACTTATTGACCTAGGAAAAACCCTAGAAGCACTCAATGGGTGATTGACCTCTAAAATAAAAGACCTTGAGCATGAAATCCATGCTTCAAAATAACAATAATAATTTTTGTTTCATTTTACAATATACAAGAATCATAAGTGCATTTCATATTTATGAAGACCGAACCTAGTTACACTTTTTTCAACACAGACAACCACAGTACTTGAGTATCATATGCCACTCAAAATCCTTGCTACCCAACTTCGTGTGTAGGGTATGGAAAATGTTCATGAAATCTGTCACGTCTTTGTCCCTTTCCTTCTGTAGTGTGGTCCACTTTATGTACTTATATTCATAGCTCCTGACAAGGTAATATTGTTCCTTAATAACATCTCTGAAAGAGTTCCAAGAAGGTGTGAATGAAAATAGTTAGGTTTCATTCTCATCCCTCTGCTCATAGTAAGTTTTCCACCAATCCTTTACATGGGGGGCAACTTTGAGGACAGTAAAAATAATATTTTCCCTATCGGAAAATTATGGACTGAAAAATATCCTTCCAACATATTTAACCATATATCTAGGGCATATGCATCCATTGTTGGGTAGTTGGCATTTCCTGAATGGCTAGTGGCATCTTTTGTGTTGGCATTGATGTCAACCAAGCCAGCATTGGTCTCAGGGGGATTCCCATGGTTGTTACAATCTTAGGTAGAGGACCATCATAGTAGTAGGATATGAAAATAATCCATAAAGTCTTATAGGTATGATGGTTAGGAGTCCCAGGATTTGGGTTAGATTATACCTAAATAAATAAACTTAAAGGATCATGGAAGTGGCATAGTTTGTTAGTGCTCGGAAAGAGATTTCCAATGATATGTGGAAGTTTACAAATGGACTCCTGGTTCATGATTTATTCCCAGTCAAATCTTAAGTTCCCGAAGTCAAAGTTAGTAGATTTAATGCGGTAGGAGACCCTTTTGGAGCATATCCAAGTTTGGCAGACTATAAAAGCGTAGCGGAAGCATAGTAGAGCCACTAAAAGAGGATCGAGATTGTGAGGGCAGAAAGAGAAGTAGCGACATCATTATGATTGGTCACTGGTGAAGCCCACATAACACATAAGCCCGCAATAGTGACCCCAGTGGGTGCATCCCAACAAAATTACAAAGGGTTGTAGGAGGAAGGCCTGCGATGGAAGCAATGGGTTCACATGGAAATCCCATGAAACAATGTAGCAAGAAACAAGACATTTTTTTATTAGCGAAGGCGTTAAAGCCAAGAGGTCCCACTTGATAGCCAATCCCAACAGAAATACCCTAGAGGCTTTATTGAGCGCATAAAGAGAATTGTCAAGAGGATAACAACGGGTAACATGGCAACAACATAGTAATAGAGAGCAGGCAATATTAAAGAAATGGTAGAGACCCCTTTGAAAAATTAACAAAGGAATTAGTTGTGAAATGATATGCTCGAGACTCTTTTCTCTCTCTCGAAGCAGGCATGTGGCAACATTGGATTGGCTAAGGTGAGGTCAGCATGACGTCGGTACAAAGGGATCATGGAAAGTAGATTTTTCATCTTTGGGTGGTCTAATGGGCCAAATACAGATGACTTGTGTCATCACTCTAGAGGTGCCACATGGCATGAGTGATGTCAGCATGATGTCATTCCACAACTTTGGGCCCTGAAGGTTTGAGTGGTGTGCACAGAGTAACTAGTGGGTTGACTGGGCATCAAGAAGACGTGGATGTGTTAGAGCACGGACTACTAGAAAATGTGTCAGATGGACCCCATGGGATACGTAAGCCTACAAGGCTCACCATGGTGGAAATAAACGAGTGCACAAAGTGTTTGGTTGGGGTAACATATCTAGGTGATAGACAATTTGACACACATTTGAGAATTTTGTCAAATGACAGAGTGCATGCCCAAGTCTTGGTCTTGTAGTGGATTTCACATGTTATTTTGATTGAGGGACTTTTGGCCAAATGCTTAGAAAAAGGGATTTGTGGGATATGGGATTAATACACGTGGATATGAATGAGTTGGAATATTTGGAGATGAGTCCATACTTATTTGGCGGTTATGCAAAATTGGCTATTTGTTATATTTGGGTGATGCACACACTGGGCGAGTTGACAATTGTTTGAATGCAAGTTTTTCTAATAAAGTCAATGGAAAGCACCGATAGCTCTGGATCAAGGAAGTAAGGACCAATATTATGCAAAATTAATTATTGAATCATGTCTCAAACAAAAAAAAAGCCACCTTTGATCTACTTTTCTCACGATAATGAATTAAATGAAATATGGGTAAGCGCAGAAGCTCTAACTATAAAGCATGAGAACCACGCCTTCAGTACACTTTAATCAGTGTGTGAAATTAATAAGTATGGAGAGCCTTGCTACAACACTCAATATAAACTAAGAATTAATTCCCATCATGGAGAAATGATCTCCATGATTAGGTGTCCATTCTTTGATTTAATGCAGCTGGAGTGGTTGAGTGAAGGAATCCCACCCAAAGATTACTTAAGTTGTAGCGGCCAAGAAATTTGATGGAACAACAGAATGGAGAGCATTTTTGTAGTTATGAGATTAGATAGGCAGACCTATCCTACGCAACATGGGTATCCATGATGGTGTATGCCCTTGGGAAAATGTTGAGGTCAGCAGAGACCACATCGTTCACTTTGTTACAATGAAACAAAATCCAAGATTGTTGTTGTGTTGAATGGGGGATGCAACATTGTTCTGTGTTGAAGTGCGTAGAGTTTTGTGAAGAGAGTGAAGAGTTGTATGGGACTAAGTGAGTAGAATGGAATTTAGAGCTGAGAGTTGACTGTGATATAGGGAGACAAAGGGTCAATATCAAATCAACTTAAGCAGTAAAGTGTGCAAAGAAAATAAGGATTGTCGAGCAGAAGGAAAATCGCTATGTGGAGTAGCTAATCAAGTTTATATTTATAAGCATTTGTATATGCCTCTATTTCAGTTTGAAAATTGTATGAAAAGAAAATTAGGTCTCTAGAGTAGGTGGTGGCCTGCATTCATAAGAGGTTGGTGCCTCTTGGTAAGTAGTGGCTTGATATATTAAGGGGGTTGGGGCCTCCTGTGAGTGGCTGATCATAAAAAACTTGATGTATTTAAGTAAGTGCTTAAATTACATCATAATAACAAAAATATTGGTGGTTTTCTCTCTTTTGGTTTCCACGTAAAAATACTTGTGCCAATATGTGTCTTTTGCTGAAATTGATGAATCATGTTCTCATTTGAAAGGTTTAATTGTTGTATGTATATTGTATTAAGAACTCTCACATAAGTAATTGGCAAGAGTGAAAGAGAGTAAATAATTGATATTAAATTTTTAGAATCTCACTAATTACTGATTCACCCCCCTAGTAATTCCATATTCCAACAATTTGTATCAGAGTCTGGTTTCCTTCAGTAACAGTTTAACCATTAGAAGATGTTTACTCGAGACAAGAGAGTCAGGATGCTTACTCGAGTAAGATACCAGTCTTTGATGGGACAAAGTATGCCTTTTAGAAAGTTAGGATGGAATCCTATCTTATGTCCCTAGAAGTAGATGTTTGGAGATCTGTGTTAGTAGATTATGTTTTCCATGCAGTTCCTCCCACTGATGCAGATGGTAAAAAGGAATATGGAAATAATGCAAAGGCCAATAATTCCATTCTCTTCAATCTTAGTCAATCCGATTTTATAAAGGTTATCCACTGTAAGTCAACCCAGGAAGTGTGGGATAAGCTTAATGAGACCGATGAAGGAGATGATAAAGTTAAGCAAGCCAAACTTCAAATATTTAGAATGAGGTTTGAGAGCTTGAGAATGAGTGAAGAAGAGAGTACAATAGAGTATTTCCTCGGAGTTGATTAAGTGACCAATATTATTAAAGGAATCAGTGAAGCCATCAAAGAAGATGTAATTATTCAAAAGGTCTTAATATCTCTACTTATGAGGTTTAATGCAAAAACCCGAGCCATTGAAGAGATGATTGATCTAAAAAGTCTGACAATGGACCAACTACTTGGTAATCTCAAAACCTATGAGATGAGAGTAGGAAAGGATAAGATTGAACCTAAGGAGGCAACTTTCAAGGTTTCTAAGAAGGCTATGGAGCACAAAGATCATCGAGATTGTTCTAGGTGTGAATTTGATCAGGAGCTAGCTCACTTTTCCAGGAAACTAAAATGTGGTTCAAGATAGTGTAAAGGGAATATTCTCTTCAAATGCTTTGATTGTGGAAGAGTTAGACATTTTGCATCCAAGTGCCCTTACAAAGAAAATTAAGAAAAGGAAAATGATCAAAATTACAAAGGCAATGCTCAGAAGCATCAAAAGAAGAATTTCTTCAAGAAGAAGGGGATCTACTCCAAAGAGGATAACTCGACACTAGATTCTGATGGTGAGAATTCCTTGTAGGATGATTCAAATGAGTGTTTACTTATGGAACTTGAAGCTGAATCCAAGAAAAAAGATGTTACAAACTTGGAAGAAGAAGAAGGAGGAGGAGGAGTAGTGGACCTTGAAGGAGAACTCATCAATGCTCTTGATGAGTTAAAGAAGGCCAGAAGAAAGAACAAGCAATTAAAAGAACAATTGCAATGAGTTGAAGAAGGTGCGTATAACATAGACAATGAATATTTTGTTTATCGAAAAGAAAAACTTGAAGAATCCATTATAAGTAAATACAACTTAGCTCTTTGATTAGAAGAAAAACAAAAAACATGTGAAAAGATAGAAGAAGAGAACAAACACTTAAAGTAGGAGTTGATAAAAGTAAAGGGGGAGATGATCCCAGGAAACATGCAAAGAAGATATTATGTCCCTGAAAGACAAGTTAGAAGAAGAAAAATGAAATTAAGAAGTTCTTAATGATTCAATTCATGAATGGGAAGATAATTGTCAAAGTCTCAACGTAGAGATTGTCTCTTTAAGAACTGATCTTGAGAGATTAGAGACTGAGAAGGGCATGAATGAAAAGCTTCTATAAGGGACAAGAGATCTAGATCAGATTATGAACAACCAAATATATTTAGAAAAAAAAAGACCAGCCTTGGATATTCCAGATCACACGAGCCTTTTATGATAAATATGAGCTTCAGGTCCATAGGATTTGAAGAACCCCGGAGTTATGTGAAAGTGCTTCAAGGAAAACTCAATGAGGGAAAGATAAAGTCAAGCCAAAAAGGAACTCAACACTGGAACAAGAATTCTAATGTCCCAAAGGACCCGCACCATAGGAGAATGAATTAATTAGAAGGACAACAAGGGTACCAACAACCTGGCCAAACTAAAAAAAAAAATCCAATTTCAAGTACCCTAATTTGTTTTATGGTTATTTCTATAAATGTCATATATTTGGACATAAAATTATTAATGGTAGAAGAGTGAAAGTTGAAAGAGATGAAAATTTTAGATACAAAAGGCATCATAATTTTAGATCTCAAAACTCTCCTCCCAGGAATAGAAATTCCTTCTCTCCCCTGATGGATGATGTTGAGTGTTTCAAATGTAATAATTTTGGACATAAGGCCAGTGAGTGTAGAATTATTTTTGGGTATGCTTCTAAATATCAGTATGCTTGGCAACCTGATTTCCCAAAGGATAAGAAGAGTTGAAAATGTTATACTGAGAAAACCATCGAGTGTGGATTTGCCTTCTCTGTACATGACCAAGAAACTAGATGGTATATAGATAGTGGTTTTTTTAAGCACATGACTAGAGATAAGATTAATTTCTTGTATCTAAAAGAAAAATACAGAGGAAACAATGTCACCTTTGGAAACAAGGCTCCAACAAGGATTAAGGGGAAGTGCACAGTCAATCTTGATGAAAATACTAAGGCTCAAAATGTGTTGTATGTAGAGGGTCTCAAGTAAAATTTTCTTAGTGTGCATTAGATGTGTGATAATGGCTAAATGTGACCTTCTGATCCAAATACTGTGAGATATGAAAGGAAGAGAATGGAAAGTGAGTGGGAAAGGAAATTAGAACTCACAACAATATATATGTGTTTGACGACTCTATAGTAAGTTGCTAGTTGAGCAAGAAAAATCAAAACCCGATTGTGGCATATAAGGCTTAGCCATATAGATTTTGACAACTTAATAAAGATCAACAAGTCAAAAGCTTAAGGGGATTGCCAACACTATCGAGGCCTGATGGCTCAATCTGTAAGTCTTCCCAATTTCGTAAGAAAACAAGGAATCGGTTCAAGGCAAAGGAGTTCTCATCATCTAAACCTCTGGAGTTAATTCACACTAGCATATGTGGCCCTACTATGACAAAAATACCAAGAGGAGAAAGGTATTTTATTTTATTTATTGATGAATTTAGCAAAGCCAATTGGGTAATTCTCTTGAAAGATAAATCATAAGCTCTTAATAATTTCAAGATATTCGAAGCTGAGGTTGAGAATGAAAAATATCTAAAGATAAAATGCTTAAGATCATACATATGTGGAGAATTCACTTCAAGTGAGTTTTAAGAATTTTGCGAATAGAATGGCATCAGGAGGAAGTATTCTATGGCCAGAAATCCATAAAAGAATGGAGCAACAAAGAGAAAGAATTGAAAAATTCAAGGGATGGCCAGAACTATGATGGGTGAGGCAGATGTACCCCACACCTTGTAGGGAGAAGTAGCATAAGCAACAATGTATTTAGAAAATAGATCGCAACTCAGGCCTAACAGTGATAAGACCCCCTATGAATTATGGAAAGGGAGACCTGCATCAGTAAAACACTACAATATGTTTGGGAGAAAATTTTGTATCAAAAGAAATGATAAAAATATTGGAAAACTTGATCCTCATGTTGATGAGGGTATATTTCTTGGGTACTAAATCTGGAGTAAAGGATACAAGTGCATCAACAAAATGACAAAGAGAGTCGAAGACTGCATTGACATAGTAGTGGATGAAATAAGACCACAATTGAAGTCTTCCAAAGAAAACATGAACTCAAAGGGAGAATAAAGTTTAGCCACTAGATTCTCAAACCAAGAAGAAACAAAGGAAAATGATGAAGATGAAGAAATAAGTACAAAATCAAGATCCAAAACCCCCTCAAGGTATGTACATAAACAACATCCTGAAAGTCAAATTATTGGTGATCATAGACTTGGTGTTCAAACAAGGAGGATATTTCTTGGCATCCCAAGCTGTGTAAATCTTTCTCTGTTGTCTCAAATTGAGCCTAAGCATCTCAATCATACAAGTGAAGATAATTCCTGGGTGAAGGAAATGAATGAATAACTGGAACAAATTGAGAATAATGACACTTGGGAGCTTGTTCCAAGACCCAAAGAGAAAAATGGCATAGGCACCAAGTGGGTATTCAAAAATAAGCTAAATGAGCAAGGTCGGGTGATTAGGAACAAGGCTCACTTAGTCTGCAAAGGGTATGCCCAGATAGAGGGGATATATTTTGAAGAAACCTTTGCACCTATAGAAAGATTGAAAGCTATCAGAATGTTTCTTTATTTTTCTAGTCATAAAAATGTCAAGGTGTATCAGATGGATGTGAAGTCGAATTCTCTCAATGGAGATCTAGAAGACGAAGTATATATCGAGAAACCAAAAGGGCTCAATCTTACAAAAAATGAAGATTTTGTCTGCAAAGTAAAGATGGCCTTTTATGGGCTCAAACATGCCCCTAGAGCTTGGTATGCTAGATTGGATAAATACCTTCAACAAAAAGGCGTCAAGAGGGGCACTGTAGATAACAATTTGTATATAAACGTTGAAGATGATCACTTATTGATCGTGGTGGTTTATGTAGATAACATAATATTTGGAAGAGATATGGAGCAGTTGGGACATTAATTTGTAAACTGTTTGCAGATGGAATTCCATATGTCAATGATAGGAGAACTATCTTTTTTCCTAGGGCTGCAAGTTTTTTAATCAAAGGATAACATCTTCATCTCCCAATCTAAGTACTTGTAAGAAACACTGAAGAAATTTGGACTGGAAGAATGCAAGTCAATTAGCATCCCCATGGTTACATGATGTAAATTATGAAGATAAGATAAGACACCTATAGTAAATCAGACAACCTACAGATTGATGATATGAAGCTTGTTATGTATCACAACCTCACAACCATATATCATGCAAGAAGTAGGCTTGTTGGCGAGATTTCAAGCCTGTCCCTGTGAAATTCATGTCATTGCTGTAAAAATAATTTTCAAATATTTGCAAGGCACAACAGACTATGGGATGTGGTGTGCTAGGAGCAAATAATTTCAATTAAAGGCCTAAACTGATGTTGATTGGGTAGGTAGTATTGATGATAGGAAGAGCACCTCTAGTGTAACATTCTTTTTGGGAGATTGTCTAATATCATGGGTTGCTCAAGAAACAAGACCCCATCTCATTATCAACAACTAAAGCAAAGTATGTTGTACCTACCACTTGTTGCTCACAAATCCTCTAGATGAAGTAGACCTTAAAGGACATCACGGTAGAGTTGACTGATCCAATCCCAATCATGTGGGACAATACTAGCATTATCAGCATCTCTAAAAATCCTATCATGCATTCAAAGACCAAGCATATTCCAGTTAAGTTCCATTTCCTAAGGGAACATGTTTCTTCCAATGCTTTTTGGCTTGAGTACATTCCCACTAGTAAGAAACTTGCAAATATTTTCACTAAGCCACTAGCATGACAACCCTTTGAATATCTTAGACAAAAAATAGGATTTGTCTCTCCTCCAACCAAACGACTCCATTACAATGAGTGTTGATACAAAGGGACATGTGGCAAGCCTATTTTTCATTTTTAGGTGGCTTAATGTGCCAACTACGGATGACACATGTCACCACTCCGAAGGTACCACATGGCATGAGTGACATTAGAATGACATCATCCCACAGGTTTGGGCAATGTGCACAAAGGAAGCAGCTGGATGACTGGGCATTGGGAAGAAGTGGTTGTGTCAAAGCACGAGCCAGGCAGACCCCATGGGACACGTAAACCCGTAAGGCTTACCTCGGTGGAAATAAACAATTGCACAAAGTTTTTGGCCAGGGTAACAAAGTCGGGTGATGGAATATTTCACACACATTTGAAAATTCCATTAAATGAAAAAATGTGTGCCCAAGTCTTGGTCTTGCAGTGTCTTTCACGTGTCATTATGACCAAGAGCCTTCTAGCAAAAACAATTAAAAAGGGGGAGTTGCAGCATAAGGGCTTAACACATGTGGATACGAACGAGTTGGTGGCTTTGGAGATGAGTCCATCCATATTTGATGGTTATGCCAAATTGGCTATATGCCATAGCTGGCTTATACATGCATTAAGCGATCTAACAATTGTTTGAATACATGTTTTTCTAATAAAGTCAATGACAAGTGTCGAGAGCTCTAGATTAAGGTAGTAAGGACCAAGATTACACAGTATTAATTACTGAAGCCTGTCTCAAACCAAAACAAGCCACCTTTGATCTACCTTGCACACGATAAAGTATTAAATGAAATATAGCTAAGTGTAGAAGCTCTAATTATAGAGCATGAGAGCCACACCTTCAGTACACTTTCATATCTATGTTTAATTAAGAAGGATAGAGAGCCTTCCCGTAGCACTCAATCTAAACTAAGAATTATATCCCAACATGGTGAAATGATCAGGTGTCCAATATGTGATTTAATGCAGCTGCAGTGGTTGAGTGAATGAATCCCATTCTCAGAGATTAATTAAGATGCAGTGGCCAAGAAATATGATGGAATGATAGAATGGAGAGCCTTGTTGCAGTTATGATATTAAATAAGTAGACCTGTCTTATGCAACATGGGTGTCCATGATGGTGCATGCCATTGGGCAGTGTGGATGTCAACGGATACCACATCGTTCAATGTGTTGCAATGAAACGAAACCCAAGATTCTTGTTGTGTTGAAGGGAGGATGCAACATTGTTGTGTGTTGAAGTGTGTATATCTACATGAAGAGAGTGAATAACTGTATTGGACTAAGTGAGTAGAAGGGAGTTCAGGGCCGAGATCTAATTGTCATAGAGGGAAACAAAGGGCTAATATCATAGTAGCTTAAGCATAAAGTGTGCAAAGAAAAGAAGGATTGTCAAGCAGAAGGCAAATCGTTGTGTTGAGAAATTGATTAGGTTTATATTTCTAAGCATTTCTATAGGCCTTTGTTTCAGTTTGAAAATTGTATGAAAAGAGAAATAGGTAGCTAGAGAAGGTAGTGGCATGCATTCATATGAGGTTGGTGCCTCTTGGAAAGTAGTGGCTTTCTATCTTAAGGGGGTTGGTGCCTCCTATGAGTGGGTACTCACAAACAACTTGATGTAAATAAGTAGGTTCCTAAATTACATCATAATAACAAATACATTGGTGGTTTTCTCCCTTTGGGTTTCCACATAAAAATACCTATGACAATATGTGTCTTCTACTCAAATTGATGGATTGTGTGTTCATTTGAATTGTTTATGTTGTTTTATGTATATTTTATTAATAATGCTCACATACATAATTAACAAGAGTGAAAGAGAGTAAAGAATTGACCTTAAAGTTTTAAAAACTCAGTAATTACTGATTTGACCCCCTCCCAATAATTCCTTATTCTAACATATATTTGGCCTTCAAATATAGGAATGTCAAAGTTAACCTCTACCTTAAATGGGGTGACGCCTCTGAAGTGACTGCTAGCTGAATATGCTTCACCCACTGATACATGTCGAAGGATCCAGGAATAATTTTCCATCATCTCATTCTTTTATTGCTTGAGGGCCCCTTAGAGAAATATTTTGAAAGGATCTCATTCTCCCTCGTCTTTATTTCTTCCACCATGGGATGCCATCAAGGTCAGCGAGGCCAGTCTTGCAAGGGTTCAACCATTTAAAGTCACAACTATTTATACCCTGACCTCTTTGGGGACATGCACATAAAAACATAAAAAGAGTAGATCACTTTGATACCATTGATCCCAATTTATAAAGGAATGAAATTAAATACATATTCAAACAATGACACAAATATACAATGAAACAAAACTTCAATTAATAAATAGAAACTGTTTGAAAAATGTTTACATGCAAAAAACAAACAAATCGCTTGGGAGATGGTAGCTTATCTCTTAGAAAATATATGACAACTACATGCCTTCTAAATTGCATTACAATGAGGCTCGAAGGCATTTTTTATTATTGAGAAATAATGGAAAACCATAAAAAAATAAAACCTAACCCTAGGAGATGATGCACCAACATTTTGCGTGCCTCGTTGCAATTAGTTGGAAAGTCAACTTCTCAGTCATAATTTAGGCATATGATCTTTGTTTGGTGTGCGTGATACCTTGTTAGAAAGATATATCTGAGGATAAAAACTTTCCTGACAAGACCTTTCCCTATCACTGTTTATCATGGCATGTTTTCCAAAAAAATATTGTATAGGGCCTCAAAATGGCTCCAGAAGTTCAGGACCCGAAAAACTACCAAAAATAGAAATTTTTGCTAAAATTAAGGAAATAGAAAGGAAACAATGTTGGGGATCTAATTGGATTAGGCGGGTGGCCACCAATATCCACTTGGATCAGCCTCTCAAGGAACATACACAATCTGAATGTTCACTAGGTATGTCCTTACATGACTATTTTTATCATGGATTCCCAATCCTCAAAGAATATCGGTTCTCTTCAAACACTCTTGATTTGGATACCTTGTCGAATCCTCAAAGAGTGTTGGTCCATGGGACTACTTATATCTTGGATTCCCAATCCTCAAGCAATATCAGTTCCATATGCTTATCCAATCCTCCATTCTCCCTACTAGTGCCTTCACTAGACATAGGACTGTTAGTCCTTGCCTAGTGCATGACACATGGCTAATACAATGTTCTTTTTCACTCCCTCTCAACTAGGGAGGAAATCCTTACTCCATCTCAACCAAGGAGACATAACCATAATCCTTAGCTGGTCTCATACTTCATCAATGCATCAACTACTTATTCTTTTGTGGAGATATAGTTGTAGTTGTAAGGATCCTTTCTCACATTACATCATACTTGAGCTTCAACCTTCCTAGATGTCAAAGAATTTATGGAGCTAAATTATTTCACATTTTATATTCATGATAGGATTTATTTTCTCCTAAGAACATCATGTCATATAAAACTTCGACCTTTCTTGGAAAATCATCTAGTAATTTTGTCATCAAATGGTTTATCTATCATCTTCAAGGAGCCAAACTTCCTCACAACGATTAGCACATGCCTTCTATTCTTAATAATATAGTTTTTCCTCATATTCTACAATAAGTCATATCAACTTTCCAAATATCAATCTTTCCCTTATGATTATCCAAGCCATCAATGGTATTATCCACATAGTCCATGTGTTCCAAGATCAAACCAAGTAGTTGTAGGTACATCATTATCATCCAACATATTATATAAAAAAAAATCTTTCTAGCCTTTGCATATACTTCTGCAATATTTCTTTCGAGGGAGCCAAATCATATCTCAAATAGATCATCAAATTTAGAGTTACCAAATCAAAATGAACTCAAATCAAGGTGTGGGATTCTTTATGTAAAATTTTGCTACTTGCTCCCTCTGAATTCAACATTTCTTTTCATGGACTATCTCATATTGCAACATAGTTATGCTTCATGCTCTTCAACTTTCAATCATCAACCTAAATTGATGAGGAAGCTTCAATATCATAATCATCGGGATCTTTACAACTCCCTCTTTTCATATGAGGTTAGTAATTTATTTTCCATTTTATAGTATTCTTTGATGCACAAATCAAACTACTCATTCCTTCACAATCTTCATGTTATGCCACATTCCTTCAAGTCTTTCATCTGCTTAGTCAAGATTTATATAGAACTTTCCTTGACATGTACCCTTGATTAGAAGACATATGAAAGAACAAGGAAACAAAATATAGAGATAGTGACATTATTAATAATCAAGAAGACGTTAAATACTTATCTCTGAAGAAAGATTGACTTCCTCTTAGTCTTGGACCCTTTTTCATCAAACCTTGTCTTCACATAACCATGATATAATATCTTTCATTCTTAAGAACTAGGTTCATTTTCCTTTCACAGTGGAAACAATTAGTTAACGTTTCTATTTCTAGGGTTTCTCCTTTTATTCCATACTTTTCTAGGGTTTATAAACCCTAGATATCAAGACTTCTCACTTACAAACTATAGATTTCTACAACCACACAAAATAGCTAGTTGCAAAACCATATATTTTTAAGGTCTTCAAGATCTATCACGAAAGGAATTGAAAATTCTATATAGAACCTAAAAAATTTATAGTCATCAATACTTTTCATCCAAGAAATGAAAAATGATGCAAAACCTTAATGATATTGTCATGCCTTTTATTCATTTAATTAGATTACAAGACCTAGTCTTCATATTCAGCAGATCATCAAACTCTTACATGGCACTATTTCTAATATTCATGCGTACCCTTTTCATGATCATCACCATGACCTAGTAATTGAAATGTACACAAAAACAATATGTGTGTTACCTTACCTCTTCTTTGCAGAGATATGGTCCTTAGTATTACCTTCAATTGTCAACTCGCTTTAACAAAATATGCCTCAACTTATCCAACTATATAACATTTTCTGGGCTTCTAGCTTCGTCATCCGTTGATATGTATTGAATTCATCCAAGAATTCTCTTATATACATAATGCATGAATGAACTTCATACTTCTTTTGGTCCATCGGTGATAATTTAAGTTCCTTCTAAACATGTCAGCTTCATGAGAAAATTTATTCTCCTTATATGTATAGATAAGAAGTTTCATGGCTTCTTGTCACATTCCACAATCCATCATTGTTATGTCACACATCTATATAACTATTATTGTGAGAACCTTTTGTCACTATCATTATCATATATTGAAGTCACTATCTTACTAGGGTTATTGAAAAACTCCTTTGGATCACAGTCATCATGGACATATAACTTGTTTATCATAATATTTTTTGTTATACATGACTTTCCAGTCTTTTCATATATCTTTGTCTCATAATTTAGTCATGTTAGAATCACTATATTAATCATTGTCTAACTACAAGGTTGTTGTCCATAATTCAAATGCGTGCTACAGAGACAAATCCAAGCTTCAAACAATGTGAGTTATGTAATGTCATTGATCCTTAGTGTCACATTGTAATGCAATATCTATGTAATGTAAGAGTTCCATAGAACGATGCCATAGAGACGATGTCATTGTCATTGTGTCATAGAGTCAACACCACTGCAGATGCAATATTGCTCTTGTAGATGCGGTGTCATATTGAAGAGATAACGATTCCACTATTGGAATGTATACAAGAATCATACATTGTGAGTCCACTATATTATAGTAATCCATATGAACCTTATTGTTGTAGAATGCAAGTCACAAAGGTATACATACGAGCCACTAAATTATGAATATGAACCATAATACAATGTGATCCTCATGAATAACGTATGCAATCTATTGTAGCTATAAAGAAAGCCACTGTAATAGTACATACCATAGATATATATGATTCGTCTAATCATATACATATGCAATGTCACTACCATTACAAACTTTTGTAAACCACTTTTAAATGTGAACCATCAGCGCATGCCCATTATAGCATGCCATAGATTTTAGATATAATCTAGAAGAAAAAGGGTATATTTGTGCTACAGAGATGCGATTCATAGATTGAGCAAGCCATAGAGTGATAAATAACCATATCATTGTAATGAAAGTGAGCCATATAAATTATGTAAACGAACCACATAGTCAAGTAACGAGCCACTGAGCTATGTAATGATCTTTTGAGTTACGTAACGAGCCATAGTTTAATAGAAAGAGACATGAAGATGTTATATGATCTGAGTAATATGAGCTACACAACCACAATTAAATATGAACCATAAATAGGACAATCCATTGTAATTTATACAGTTCTTAGGGAAATATGCATAGCACAGATCCATTTTTTTCTTCCTTAGAGAACCACCAAATTCATATATCCATAGTTTCAAACTTCAACATTAATGAAAACTTCTTAAATACTTGTGAATATTCATTTCATATCATAGGATTAGATATTTTGATTAGGGTTTCCACAGAGTCCTTTTCATGGATGCCAACATAATATGATCTTCAAACCACCAACCTTAGTTTTGATCCCATGTTGAGAAATCAAAGTTCCTATGAATTAGGGTTGATTTCTCTTTGCATGATAATTGCTTATGAATATTTTTGGCTTCCTATTAATGTTTATTATTTCTTGTTCATCAAATAATTATCAAACGTATAAAAACATGAATATCACAAGAATACAAAGAACACAAGATAAAGGCTCCAAGCCAAGGCAAAACCCCTCCAAGGGGAAAACCTTGAAAATTTCTCTTCTTATATAATCATATCAAAGTGAGATATCCAAGACCAATGACCATAGAAAGACTCCAACCCTCAAGTTTCCAAGTCAAGCCCTCCTTCCACTTAAAAAATCCATCAACAACAAGAGACCAACAATATGTACAACATAAACAAACCTTCAACAAGAGATGTGTCAAGGAATAACTTCAACAAATCTGAGCTTAAGAGAAACCCTTCTTTACTTGTCAATTTCAAACTTCGACCTTACTTCCTTTTACGATATTTCAGAAAAGATCACATGAATTGTGTGTGTCCAAATGAGCTCAATTATTCCTCTATGTATACTGTCCAAAGGGGTCAAATAGACATGTCTTCTGTTGTAAGGCCAACTTAGCATGTAGAAAACATTTTGACCCAAATTACGAAGCTTTTTGTGATATTGTTGCACAAGGAAGTGGGAATGGAAGGTCTGGATGTGGGCCAGGCCTTGATGCATTCATGGTGAGGAGCTAGTCTAACTAGTCCAAAGGTATGATACTTTTTTCAAGCGTGATTTTATGGAAACATCGAATTCCCAAGGAGATAGATATAATGTGAATTAGTGTGTTTTCATGCCAAGTTAAAAACTTGTGGGCTCGTGAGAAAGGTCACATGACAGATGCCACTTGGGCTTATCCATAGTCATGTTGGCACCAAAGTGACTTGGAACCATCGAAGTGAGGTGGGGTTTGCATAGGGGTTCCATGTAGGTGTCACTCAGATGCCACGTGGCAGGTACATGCCTATGTGGCAAGGTTTAAAGGTGAAAATTCAAGTGGGTATAAATTTTGATCCATAAGTTAGATTGGGGTAAAGTTTATATCGCCGAAAAAATATCAATGAGTTGAACACAATGGTGTTAAACTGATTTCCACACACTTTGCATGAGAAGAAACCTTGGAACCCCATTTCCATGATGAGACAATGGAGGATGGGTTAATTGAAAGTAACACCTCCCATTCAACCTAGAAGGAGCTAGGGAGTGGGAGGGAGAATTACAATTACCATCCTCACAACTTAATTTATATCGAGTACCATACTCATAATGGGAGGAAATTCCCAAAGGTTTTTTGAAGATCTATTTTCCAATGAAAAAAAGCATGTATACAAAGGGCATATTCTTTTTAAACCCCTTAACAAAATTAATTTTGTATTATGACAATCATATTCCTAGAAAGTCCAATAATAATAGAAAAAAGTTACCAAATCAAATATTTCAACCATTACCAGGTTCATATCTTCAACTTTTACAAAAACCACTTTCAATTTCCCCTTCAAACTAGGTAGAAAGTGTTTACAACATTTAAACAAAAATGTTCAATATCAATGAAAATCAAATGACACAAATCAACAACCAAAGCATTGATGTAAATGTCATAACTAGAATGCACAGTGAGGTTCCATCTCAAGATAAAATGAGGAGGAGAATAAGGGAGAAGTAATGGAACACATATAGAAAAGGAAGCAACTATTCCTTCTCAAAGCCATGAAACCCAAACTCCAAAATGTGCTACCAAAAATATTAATAAAAGAAGAAACATGGCACTCATCAAAGAGTCAAAATTAGAAAACCCTTAAGTGAAAATAACTTCAAAAATGATCCTTGACCAAATCATTGTACTCTAAAGTTTGAAAGTGTTGGTTCCTCTTATGTTATTGGCCAAACTTCTTGAACAAATAGAGAAATTGAAAAAACTATTTATAGAATAATTTAACAAATATTTCCTATTAGTTTACAATCCATCGTAATAACATATTTTCCCACACTTTCTTCAAGATGCATTTATTGACCTAAACATCATATCTCTTTTCCTAATGAAAACTTATTTTCCTCAATGAACTCTTTAAATAAAACAAGTTTTGAGTTTACATACACACTTATTATTGTGCCATTGTGTGTATGTATGTGAATCCCTCAATAGTATAATGTCTATATGTGCAAATATCTCAAAAATAAAATTGTGTATGACTTCAAAATATACTTAAAAAAAATAAATGTATACATAATAACACATTTTTAGGGTGAGGTTTATGGGTTTGACCAAAAGCCGTCTTCTATAGCTCATACCCCAATGTCCTTAACCATTTATTAGGAGTATAAATCCATACCAATGGTGAAAGAGGATCACATTCATGGGTTTATCAAGAAACTTTAACCTGGTAAATATCTATTGATCCTAGTTTACACTCCCTGCGCTTTTAACCACTCTCCTAAAAAAGAAACCATTTTCTTTCAATATTCTTGTTGACCTTGAGTTGAGACCTTATCTCTCCCAATAAGTGGAAGATTATTGGTGGATACCTTCAGTGGCCTATGGTGGAGGGACCTAGAGGATAGTTCTGTATAGTTCCAACAATGAGTTACATGTGTATTCTATACTATGTATTGATGTTAGTCTTATAATAAGGAATTCAACTTTCCTTTCTCCAATTTGATTTTTGTATAATATAGTATATGATTACACATTGAATTATTAGTTTATTTTACTTTATACCTTCAAGTTTGTTGGATTCATACATATAATGGGGGAGGTGAATCAAAATAAGACAATTTATTTCTTATTTAAACATTCATGAATCAAAACCAATCAATGTTACACATTAAACACAATATATAAATGAAAACTTCTTTATAATAAATATTTGTAGGTACCCACCTACCGATACAAACTTTGTAGGCACCAACCTTCATGAGACACCAATCCCACATGCTGCAAGATTTGTAGGCACCAACATATAGGAGACATTAATCCCATAGACTACAATATTTATAGGAACCAACCTACAAGAGATACAGATCCTCTCAATTGTAATATTTGTAGGTATAAACCTACAAGAGACACTAATCCCTTGTGTTTCAAGGTTTGTGGGAACCAACCTATAAGAGACACCAATCCCATCTATTGTAATATTTGTAGGCACCAACCTACCGGAGAAACCAATCCACTCAGTTGAAAGATTTGTAGGCACAAACCTACAAGAGAAATCAACCCCCACTACTACAAATATCTATAGGCACCAACCTACTTCACTAAATCTACTTGTTGTTGCTTCCTTCACCAGGTCTGTTAGCTACTTTTTCCTTCAACATGTTTGATTATTTGTTCTTCCTTCCCCAAATCTACTTGTTGCTTCTTCCTTCAACAAGAATGTTAGCTATTTTTCCCTTCACTAGTTATTCTTATTGCTTCTTCTTTCATTAGGTTTTCTTTCTTCTTCTACCTTCACCAAGCTTGCTATATGTTACTACCTTCACTAGGTCTTCTTACTACTCATTCCTTCACCAACTTTTCTTTCCAATTCTTCCTTCACCAAGTTTGTTAGTTTCTTCTACCTTCACCAACTCTACTTCCTGCTTCTTCCTTCACCAAGTTTGCGTGATTATTCTACCTTCACCAATTTTATTAGCTACTTATTCCTTCACCATGCCTAATTGCTACTTCTACCTTCACCAACTTTGCTTGCTTCTTCTGCTTTCACAAGATCTATTAGTTGATTTTTCCTTCACAGGGTCTAATTTTTGCTTCTGACTTCACCAGGTCTTATTCCTACTTCTTACTTCATGAGGTTTGTTTGTTTCTTCTTCCTTAGCTATGTCTTCTTGCTACATCTACCTTCACTAGGGATACTTCTTGTTTTTGTCTTCACCAAGTCTAATTATCCCAAAACTTGTTGTTTTTGGATTCTTCCTACGAAAAAACTTTTACAACATGCCATGTATTCAATTTTGTAAATCTAATTCTAAAATTTTTACCCAAGAAATATATATATATGTCTCTTTAGATCTATGAAATTTTCACAGTATATAAATTCTCGTAAAATAAGTTATAAAAAAATGGCAAACTAGCCTATCTGAAGCATATTTTAGGAGGATTCATCAACATTAACTTCCACAAAAAATATCTCTATATTTATAAGGAATCAAAGTATGAAATTTATACCAGATGTACTTAGAGATATCTTCTCTATCTCCTAAATATGTCATAGTTTGAAACATCTCAAAAAGGAAGCCATAGTGAAAATACCAAGCTAATACATTTGAAGCAGATTTTAGGAGTATTCAAGAATCATAACTTACTAAGAGCATATCTCCTAAATTCGAGTGAAACAAGGTCTAAAGTTTCTACCATATCTACTTGGATATCTATTCCTTGTTTTCTAGATATTTCACAATAAAAAACATATGATAAATAAAGTTAGAGTGAAAATGTAAAACTCACTTGTTTGAGATAAAGATCAAGAGCGTTAAGGAAGCCTAACTTCCTCAAAGCATATATCCAAAAGTATAGGAGATTAATGATTGGAACTTTTATCACATGGATAGGAAGATAATGCCTTTATAGCTTTCAAGTTTCACAGCCTGAAACTCCCTAGAAGAAACATTATAGTGAAACTTCCAAGCTCACCTATTTGAAGCAGATTTCAAGAGCATTCAAGAAGCCTAACTTCCTCAAAGCATATCTTTGAAATTATAGTGAAACTAAGTCTAAAATTTCTACCATAGGTACACAAAGATATCCCCTATTTCTCCTCCAATTTTCACAATCTGAAACATCTGAAATGAAATGTTATAGAAAAAATTATAGAATGGCTTGTTCATTCAGAAAATCACATTTTTTCTTCACCTTTAAGACTCCAATAGAATTCCTCAGCTTATATTCCACACTTAAATCACTTCATGATTTGATGGTCTTCAAATGCACTAATATCCCTTATTTATAGTTTTTCTATGTTTGATCATGGGGTTGACTTGTAAAACTAGATGGGTGGATTTGTACCTTTTGGCTGAGACAACCTAACAAAATATTCCATATATTCTCATTCCTATGGAGTTAGAGTGGGTGCAATATACCATTGGAAATGTATCAGAATAATATTTTCAACCATGTATCCTATGATCCCATTTGAGCTAGGTATTTAAAGGAAATTCCTTGAAATATAAGGTAACCAAATTGGGCATTGAGAAAAAACATAGGTATCCAAGCAATATTTCCAACAATCTTAATCTTGGAATCTCTATCTTAGACATTTGTAGTCTCTCCCTATCTTTGAAATCAAAGACAACAAGATTTCCAACAAGATTCCCCTAACTTTGTTATTTTCAAAATTTGCCTATTTTTCACATCAACGGTGACACAATATTCAACAAAGTTTTCTTTAGATATACTATTTTCCATCTTTTATTGATTGTGTCTACATGGGTTTCAAAGTGAGGATAGAAATTCAATGATCAAGTGAATGGATCTAAACTAACCATCATTTCTCTAGGTATTTTCAGCAACCCTTAGATGGTAGTTTCTTTATTTTGACTGATTTTTTTAGCCATGGTTTGTATTTTCTTATCAACACATTATTATGGATCCGACCCTAGCCATAGGGACGATTTTCTTGCTAATAGAACTGACAACTCCAATGGTGAGAAAATTCTTTAGTTTCTCTCTCAGGGGTAAATTAGAGGTTGTAGGGCCAGTTTGGCTCTTTTTCATTTGTTTCCCAATTAGTTATTCTTTAACTTGATTTTGCATATTATTTTCTTCTTATTGTAGTTTCAACAACAACCTTACTCAATTCCTCTTAGGGCCTTATGGCTGGAGTGAACTGAGGGGCCCAATGATTCAAATCAATGCAAAGATCACCTTGTCAATCCTATCTAACACTTGTGAGCTATGATCAACCATTCTTACTTGAAATAGAGGAAGACGTGTGATCCTAACCAAACTTTTTTGGCTATTATAGAATAACAAAGTGACCTTTAATGCTCTAGCCTATTGAGGTAACTCTTAGAGAGAGGTTTCCACTTAATTTATTTTTCTTGCGAATTTGAGACCTTTTGAACCTGTATATTTCCCTATTGGGACTCTATTTAATGCTATAGCACTCCTTCATCCTTCTAGCCAATGCTACAACCTCACACTTGGGATTGCAACTTGATTTTTAGCTCTTCAAACTATGTGTAATGCCCTCTTGGCCCTCAAGTTATCACTATAACACCCCCATCAACATCATCCCAATGATACAACCTCATAAAAAGCCTTGTCTTGAGCATTCCTCTCAAAATTTTGACTTTTCAAGTTACCTTAGTGCTACATTGAGCCCTATTACAATACAACAACCATGTAATTTTCTCTCCAAGGCAATTTTTATCCTCTCCTAATCATCCATAACACGACATTGACCCTCAAGTTAGTGCTATAATTCCCATATGACCTTTAGTCTAGAGCTATAGTCTCAATTTCTCTCTCTTGAGTTCATGTTTTTCTTTCCTTAACCCTTGTAGTGCTTCACTAAGTCTCTTCTGATCGTTATAGCACATAATTTTCCATGTTCTAACCACTATAATCCCTCCTTAAGCCTTAATTTAGATTCATGATTCACTCTTTCAAGCCTCTTTCCCTCTCAAGATATGTTCTCTCATTTTTTCCTTGTGTAACACATGATTTTACTGAAGGTGAAAGGAAAGTTAAAGCAAGAATGTTCGAATAATTGATGCACAAAAGCTCAAAAACTCTTATTATGGTTTAGTAACTCTCAGCTTATGTTTCCTCAACTCCCTATGGTTTTTTTAACCAGAACATGTAGGGTTTCATGTTAGAATCCATTCTAGTTCCTTCAACTTAAGGCTAGAAACTTTTTTTTGTTATTAGATTTCAAGATTGAATACATGAACTAGTGATTTTATTCCTTGAAAGCCTACTTATTTTTCTTAGTTTTATAAGGAAAATTCCACTTGGGAGAATACATAAACAGCTTGCTCAAGATGGTGAAATTGTTTTAATTGTAATGATCAAGAGTAGTTCTAGTACACATCTATAAATCTCTCCTTTTCCTCACCACTTAATCTTGGTGCATGTACATGAGAACAACCATCCTGGGACCAAACCTCTAATTTTTTTTAATACAAAATTTCAAACTAATTTGCATAACGGGTGCCTATTGTTTCATTGTCTTATAGAGGAACCATTTATGTGTCTTAGAGGAAAGCATGCTTAACTTTATTGGCTTAGTCCTCAGACAAAGTGGAACCTAATAACTCAACTAATCAAGAGTTCTAGGATATACATGGTAATAAGCATATAAGTTGTTTCAGAGAGTGGATTTTCCAATGGAGGAACCAAACTCAAAAATATACAAACCTAGTAAACATATAAATCAAACAAGGAATACTTAACTAGATTCTCCTACATGTTTTTCTAATGGATGACCTTCACCAAGCTTTGAAACCATAGGAGATATAATTCCACATGAAGAAAAAATAGGGAATTAGAGGAACTATGTCATACAAAAGAGTTATCTTTTAGTGCCTTCATTAATAAGTGAACTAAAGATAACTTGAAGCAACATCTAACAGATCTTGCTAAACTACAAACAATATTGAACTCATGTATTGTCTCATGAAAAAAGAACATGTCAATATTCTCCTAGAATATCTCAAAAGACCATGTTAATATGGAGATATTTCCACTTGGGATAATTAAATTGATTTCATCATACTATGAAGTATAGGTGGCTTGTATTCAGGGCTTCATGAAATTCCTAATTAAAGATCTAATTAGATTGAAACAACTATGAGCCTAAGTTCTGAGTGTTTTAAATATTCTCCTTTATTATATTTGTAAAGTTTGAGAAGTTGAAGAGTTATAACTGACCCCATAGAAGTTCAATAGTTCTAAGGGGTAGTTACTAACTCAATCTATATATATTATAAAATTCTTAATATGAAGAGATAAAATTTTGGAATTTCTTTGATATACATGGAGACCACTTCTAAAAGGATGGTACTTCTTCATTCACTACTTTAATAATAAGAATCCTTGAAGACCATCTCTAGAGCTATATTTTGACATGCATATTGTCCTTGCTTCTAAATACGCTTGAATAATTCATGTATGTGTGTACTTTGTGAGATGCATACTACTAGGTTATTGTTACAGATCGATTTGGGCACATCAACTCCGACTTATAGATCAGTACTATTAGGGCCCATCAAACCCTAATTCAGTTGTTACATGCCCTAAAGAAGTCAACCATCAGAATGCCTAGCTTCCCAAGAAGTTCCATGACTGAAATAATCCAAAAACTAACTCTAAGAAGATCAACATAGGCAGGCCTTCATTAGGGTGTGCTACAATGCAGTCCAATACACTGCTAGGGTGCTATGCAGCGCACTTGAGCCCTCTTTGGCTTGCACTGGGTGAATTTGAGCAAAATTGCATTGGGGTTTGGGAATATTCTTATCTGTTGGATGCATCTAGAAGTTTCCCAATTTTATCTACTCCTTTGAGCTCGAATTTGGATGAGGTAGGGAGTTAAGGAACATCAATCCCTTTATCCCTTCCTCCATGGAACTAAATCCTAAGTTTGGGAGGGCATTCATTGTCACCATTTATGGCATAACTTCCTTCATTCACCTATAAAAAGACCACTCATCTAAGTGATCAAGGGCTGGAAATCATTGAATTACAGGGAGATGTTATTAGTATAAGACTTGAGTTGATTCAAGTATTGTAATGATGTCAAAATGTCTTGCTTGTTATGAGTAGAGGATGGGATTGAACTGGAGGAGTGATGTTGAATCAAGCAAACTGGGTTGTAACTCTTCCTTTTACTAATAAAGTGTTCAAATATTTTTCCATATGCTTGTGTTATTCATTATTGCTTTCATATGTGTACTATGTACTTGATTCCATGCTATGTTTAGTCAATAGATCATTATCATATGCTTTTATCGGTTTTTGTCTTATGTCTGTGTGCAATTACTCTTCAAGCGGATTAAGTATGGAAAGGAGCGACATAATTGGTAAAGGGAGATAATGTGTAAGCAAAAGCTTCAGGTAGGCTTCTTTACCTCTTATTTAATTTATTGGTCATAGAAAAAGTAGTGAATGCTTTGCACTGTTGTTCTAGACTTAGCTACTAGTCTAGGGGTTTAAGCGTTTATCCGTTGACACTAAAACTTCCCAAAACAGTTATAGATTAATCTATGCATTAGATAGTTTCTCTCCCATGCTTATTATTTCAGTTATGCATTTTTCATTATATGAGAACTTATTAGATCAACATACTAACTATTTTGGAGATTTTCTAGTAAGTTAGACATTTTTTGTTTTCTTGGATTTCAACTAACTATTTCCTTGACTGTGCATTTGTGTTTTTACTGACTCATCACTTCCTTTTTCTTATCTATATCTTAATTGCTAGCTAGGACATATTATTTTCATCTTAGTTCATTTAGTTAGTTTTTGTCTATAATTTTCATAGCCCTGTTGTGATGAACCCTCATATATCACAACATTCTCAAAAGTCGAGAATGATTAATGGGATAAAATTTGGATAGGTCTTCCACCCCTAATAGTGTGAGCCCTAGAACCTCATACCAAAGAGAACCCCTTGACTATTGTCAGATCATTTTTTCCTATCAATATTTATTTTGGCACTAGAAGGAGGGTCTGAATTGCATGGTTGCCATAGGATCTCTTAATCATACATTTAGATAAACTTGGAGACAAAATTCATGCCCAACATCCTCATATCCCTCTAATATTTCCATACCATACCGAAAGGGAAATAAGCTATGATGTCATTCCCTCTAAACCAGAACACTCTGGTTCTCCCTTTGAAGAATGATTGTATTCTATTCCCCTCACTAAAGTAATCACCTCCAGACACATCATCCATGCATATGCTAAACATATTGGACAACAATTGCTCTCCTCCCAAGGCATAATACCACTTGAAGGCCTCTCAGAAACAAAGGTGTTTTGGTTGAGTTTGGTGAAGACCTTGTTGAATTGTTGCATAATAATATCTCCAAACCTTTTGATCAAATATCCCTTTCTCCATCTGGTTCTCCTCTTCATATTGCTCATAACAACCACATTGATACTTCTTCAAATTTTGAAGAAGAAGTTGGTCATGCTCACTAAATGGCAAGTCAAACTCAACTTATGTGGTTATTGCAAGTGATGCTTAACATTAGAGAACTTTTGAGGTCTAAAATGGTCCTCCTAAGGAATATTATAAAATAATATTGGAAATAATAAAACGAGATTAGAATTCCTCATCAAGTTTTGGAGGGAAAAAAGAGAAAAGAAAAAAAATCAACTTATCTTCATATGATTTTACTCAAATTTTGAGCGGGAGCACTCATTGGATCCAAAATTTTATTTTCCATCCAAGGAGTACCCATGTTGCATATTTTCTATGGACCCTACTACACGAAAAATGTGAAATATATTTTAAAAAAAAAAAAAAACATGATTGCAATCACTTTTTTTTCATGTATTTCACATTTTTCGTGTAGTAGGATATATTGAAAGTATGCAACAAGCGTTCTTGCTCGAAATTTGTTTAACAATCGCAAGAATATAAGTTAAAATACGAGTTGAAAATTTACTTTCTATTTTTATTGTTTTAATTTTTACCTTTTTACTCCAAAAATAGTAATATCTCCCATGGTTGATATCATATATTGAATCCTATTGGTTCTTATAATCTATTTTTGTTGTACATTTTTGTTTTGAGTCCTATTTTTACCTCAAAATTTATCTAATGTTTTCAGGCCCTGTCCATCTCTTCCTAGGCACATTGAAAGGATCTTGCCAAAATTTGATCATGACAAAGATATTACTCATGAAGATCATAAAATAATTTCTTCAGCATAATAAAACGAGATTAGAATTCCTCATCAAGTTTTGGAGGGAAAAAAGAGAAAAGAAAAAAAATCAACTTATCTTCATATGATTTTACTCAAATTTTGAGCGGGAGCACTCATTGGATCCAAAATTTTATTTTCCATCCAAGGAGTACCCATGTTGCATATTTTCTATGGACCCTACTACACGAAAAATGTGAAATATATTTAAAAAAAAAAAAAAAACATGATTGCAATCACTTTTTTTTCATGTATTTCACATTTTTCGTGTAGTAGGATATATTGAAAGTATGCAACAAGCGTTCTTGCTCGAAATTTGTTTAACAATCGCAAGAATATAAGTTGAAAATACGAGTTGAAAATTTACTTTCTATTTTTATTGTTTTATATTTTTACCTTTTTACTCCAAAAATAGTGAATCATCCCCCATGGTTGATATCATCATATTGAATCCTATTGGTTCTTATAAATTCTATTTTTGTTGTACATTTTTGTTTTGAGGCCTATTTTTTACCTCAAAATTTATCTAATGTTTTCAGCCCCTGTTCCATCTCTTCCTAGGCACATTGAAAGGATCTTGCCAAAATTTGATCATGACAAAGATATTACTCATGAAGATCATATAAATAATTTCTATCTAGCATAGCACATGATGGATGTGGAACATGAAGATGTATATTGCAATTTATTTCCATATACAATTGAGAATAAAGTACTACAATCTTCCAAATGCCTCAATAATTGGATGAGATGCTTTTGAGAGAGCCTTCCTAAAAAATTTGGAGAAGAAAATTCCCCAACCTCTCTCCTCAAAGAGTTGATTACAATCAAAACGAAAAAAGAAGGAGAATGTAAAGGACTTCAACTAGTGATTCATTACCCTGTTGAACAAGATTTTTACTGATTTTGAACCTACTAAATATGGAAATTATTACACCTCATCTCTTTATTCTTCTATAGCCATGTTTATGAAGAGAGTAGGAAATAATATGTTGGCTAACAGCTTTAATGAAGCTTAGATAGTGGAAAAGGAAATGGTGTCACTCGCTAGGAACTCATCAAAAGAATAACCAAAGGCCAAAGGGAAGAAGCTTGTGTTATTACTTAGATTGCAAGAAAAGTAACATAAGCAAGTAGGATGAAATTTTTTGTTCTTTTCTTTTTCAAATAAGCATGAATACACCTAATTTAACACAAAGAAGAATAAACTTCCCTTGAATTAGATTATACCATTCAAGACAACAAAAGCAACAAGAAAAAAGGTGAAAACAAGAAAAACATTGTGGAAAAACACTAGTTCATGCGGTATACAATACCTTTGCGAGCACACCAAGATGCATGCACACTTCCTATGAAGGAAACCCAAGTGTGTATACAAATATTGTGAAGGAAACCCACATATAGGTCCAAAAATAGGCCAAAAACTATCCCATGTGTACTCTAGGAATGAGTACTCTATCTATTGGAAGAGAGTCACCAACCTCCGCAAGTCATGTTCGAGACCAATCACCAACCACTGCAAGTCATGTTGGAGACTTACCACCAGTTGTTATGAGTCATGCTAGGGGAATTGATGATAATAAGATACCTAAGTATAGGTGATGTAGTTCCCTTGTAGACTTTGCAAAGGAGATCACCTTATTTATTGGTGTCTAATATTTCAGTGGTGCAAAGGTTGAGGTCTAATTCTAAATGTTCTTCTACTCTTGAACATCTTATGGTTTATCAACAATCTATTCAACCATATTTTATGAAGTGGTCGAGTCAATGCAATCTCTGGCTAATTCCACTTCTCTTTTATGGGGTGAAGTGTCTACTAACCATCTTCTTTATTTCTAGTTTAGGGTCTTCTAGACTAGGGGACATGCATGTCTCTTTGAATGTAGCCCCTCCAAGTTCTAAGAGTATTTCCTTTGATTGGGATAATATTGTTGAGCATCAACTTCCTTCTTCTACACCTTTTCAAATAAATGTTAGAGTTTATCCCGCAAATGTCTACCGATGTATAGTGGATGAAGGATCATCCACAAGTATTTTATCCTCCTCAACTTGGAAAGTTTTTGGTTCTCTAAATTTTCTGACAATTGCTAATCAGTTGGTGGCCTATGATAAAATATCAGGTGATTCTTTCAGTATTCTTCTTCAATTTCCTATCACATTAGGTGGGAAGACTATCTTAGTTGATATTGTGGTGTTCAATGGCCCTTTTGACTTCAACATGTTCCTTGGGCATAATTATGTCTATGTTATGAATGTTGTGATGTATACACTCTTTTAACTGATGTATTTTCCTCACAATGGAAGCATTGTCACTATTTATCAACTTAAATTTTATAACCACCATCTTAATTTATCTTTATTTCAAAATTCCCCTTGGTATTTTCCTAGTGTTTGGGTAGACTCAACCTCACCACGAGTGAATTATGTGGCATCGTATCTTCAATGTTCAATTTCTTCAAGAAAGGTTGTTCGAATTCATGTTTTCCTTCTCAGGACTTGGTCCCTTTAATTGACTAAGCAATTTCTTTAATGGGGGCATGGGAACCCTTTCTTCCCCCTGTTGATCCTTCTAGTACTCATGATTTCTTGGATGTTGAGTTTCCTTCATAGGAGGATTTCCTTGAAGCCATGACTATGGTTGGTCAATAATATTCTCTTCCAAAACTAGAAGGTATGTGTTTTAACTACCAAAGGAGTCCTTGGCCTGAGCCTTGGAAGCATATTTCCTAAAGCACTATTACGTGTAAGATGTAAGGTTGTGTGGTTCCTTGTACCATATTGTACATATAAGGTATGTGTTTCCAGGTTTTATATTCTATAACACAAGATTTTATCTAAAGTTTATATATGGTATGTATTAACTTCTGGCCTAGTGTTGCTAATTATGTCTACAAGACTTTGAATGCATTTTCTTTAGGTATTTCCATGATTGATCCATTCTAATAGGTATTGGATCTCAAAATTGGCATGCAGGTTATGTTCACCACCTTGCATTGTGCACTATTACTTTCTCTTTCCATTTTCGCCTTAGGATTGATCCCACCAAATTGCGATGTGGAATCTTCTCACTTTTAGAAGCGCCATAATTTGTGTAGTAGATCCTACCTTATCTTGGATGCTCTAGATAGTACCTTGTTGCCACTTAACACCCATGCTAAAATTTTCTAGAGGCTTGGGAGTCCTCTTCAGTGCTGTCATGGCTATGTGATAAAGCCACATTCCTCTTTGTTTCTCTTATTTATGTCTTTATACCTCAGAGGCTCCCATGTGTTGAGTTGTACTCTTGCATTTCATGTTGACTGCTTGCTCTTTTGACCTTACATTGGCTCCAACTTGCTCTCATACAAACCACTTTTTCTGAAGCCTTTTTTGAAAGTGCAAGCCTCACATTTATTGCCTTTACGAGTTGACACCCTTATCCCTGGAGGGAACATCCCTCGAGTGTCCATATCCTACACACTTTACCTCACATTGAGAAAAGGAATGTTCCAAGCATTAGAACTAGTTTGCTTCCCCGTGACACTCATTCCCTCCATTGTATTATAAGCATTTTTTTATAATTTTTCATAATTCTTATAATTTGAAAAAGAAAAAAGAATCAAATATTAAAAGAAGAGAGAGGGGATGGGTGGCAGGAGTAGGATGGGTTATCCTTTGCCCCAGTGATCACATAGAGACTCAATATGCTTAGGGCCAAGGTGTACCATTTAGTGCGATTTTATTTAGAATGTACATTCCATGTATCGAAAAAAAGGGTATAATTTGTATAGCTCTTCCTATATATACACAACCCTCAACTTAGTTAGGCCGATACTTTCGTAATATTTTCTTTTTTCCTTTAACTTTCTTAATTTTATTCTTTGTTTGGCTTCATGGACTTCAATGTTGTTATTCTCTACCAACATACAAGTAGTATTAATTACATCACCTACCTTTTTCCATATAGAATTAGTCACTTACTTCCCTTTTAACACCTAAATTTGTAACTTTGCATCTTTCCCATCATGATTGGCCTTTCATCAAACCCATTTTTCTTTTCACCCTATTGGGTGACTTAGCCCATTTTTTCATCCAATTTTTTTTTTTGAATTCTACTTGCCTTCTCATTTCACTTTGTGCCCTGGAACCTTTCACATCTCATATGGATTTTTCCAAATCCTTCTTGGGTTAACATATTTACTATTCCAATAGACTTTACATGGAAAATCATTCTTGCTATTTCAATTAGTGAATTGGTTCCTCTTGCCCCATTTGACTTTCCACCAATTCCACATTACCTTTTAATACTTTATTTCTTAAAGTTCGAAAACTTTCACCTATTTGACACGTTATTGGAATTCCTTATAAGATTTTTACAATGTCGATTTGGCATTCTCTTTTTGGATTAGATTCTATCAAACCACCTCTCTATTACTCTTTGACATTTTGATAGACCCACTCAACACTACCACCTCATGCCTATAATTTCACTAATCTTTGATTGCATTTAGAATATCACACCACTATTAACCAATAATGTCATGGTATTGACTTGATAGTTAAACATGTTATACTTGCCCTATTGCAAGTCTTGTCCAACCCTTTTTTACTGTGTCAACACTTTCATCACTTAAAATTATTTTGTTGCAACAGAATATGCCTATTGTTTTCTACTTTCTATTTCATTTTGTAATGCCATTGTCTTGATTGATATTTAAACATATTATACTCACCCTATTGCAACTCCTATCCAACCCTTTTTGTGTTAACATCTTGATCACTTACTATTCTTTTGTTGGAGCACAATATGCCTATTGTCTTCTTACTTTCTATTTCTTTTAGCTCACACTGTGACCACCCTTTTGATCTCCTAATCTCATATTAGCGATATCCACTAACCTCTTACCTACATTTCACCTTAACATTGTGATTCATCACCCCATTTTAGTTCTAATCGCATGCAATTATACAACATGATGGGAACTTTAAAAATTGACCAATAAAATATTCAATGAAAATATAAGAAGAAAGTATTAATACAATTGTACTAAAGTGAAATGGGAACGTGTTGAGGGCTAAAAATGTCTGCCTCAACATTGGGGAATAACTACTCAGTCCGAACCTTAAAGTAGATCCTTTTCCGTTTGGAGTAGTGGCTCTGACTGGTTTAACTAGGTCCAATTACCCTTTCCCTGTCTCTATTGGTTTATGAGGTATCTTTAACTACCAATATACAGGGATATTAGATCACTTCTTCTTGCTGATCAAGCAAGAGAATGACTCTTAAGCTGATTTGGGTTCAGCCAAACCACAACTAAGATTTTGCCTCTTTGAAAAGAGGACTTAAAAGAATTCAGAACTTAATCTAAATGCAAGCTTATTCTATAATGCAAGCAAAAAGAAAATAATCATAATCCTATCTCAATTGAGCAGATATAGATCTAACCCAACTAAGAGCAAAATGATTAAATGATAAGGATTTAAATATGTATGGTTTTTAGTTAATGTCAAACAAACGAAGTAGTTCAATTAACTGACATTTGTGAATACTGAAACACATCCTATTGAGACCTTCTAACTGAAATAATTAACCAACAACACTCCGGGAAGTAATTCACAAAAATGATATTGATTATCAAAACAATAAATCCAATAATTAAACAATAATATGCAAAAATAGTACGCAACACATCACTATTTAATAAATCAATTTTATAAAACAAATTTCTGAATAAATAGTTACTCAGAAATCAGAATTTAATTCATAAGATCATAGATACATAATAACAATATTGAGACAAATTACCTATATTGACAAAAGTGCACAAACGTGAATAAAATGACACATTCCTGTTATCATAAAAATGAAACTAATATTTGAAAAAGTAGTATTAGAAATACCAATTTATTGAATCCATTTCTCTGACTTTGGTCTCCAATAGTCCTTTATATTGTTTGAACTTCTGCTTTCAAACCTAGAGCCACAATAGTGCAACTCTACCCCTCATACATAATTCAAAATACAAAGGAAAAACTCTCACTAATCCTTAGATCTGAGATTTTCTCTCCTCCCTCCTACAACTCTAAATTCTTATTACAGAAGTGCTTTTAGAACTCCAAAATGGCAGAGGAGAGAAACCCTTTATCACATTCTGCAATCTGTTATTTATAATATTTTTAAAGTTATTTTTGAGAGGAAAGTCTATTGAAAGTAAATCTGCCCAATCCAATTTTATTTGCTCAAAAATTCTAATCTTCAATTGCTGGAGCATTCTCATTGATTGAGATCTTTTTCCCCATATCTCTTCTACTGTTTTCCTACAAAAAGAAATCAAAATAAATTAAGTTGCAACAATAAAATCAAAATATCATTTCTGAAATTTAAAACAAATTCAATCAAATTCAATTAAATAAATAATTGAAAATAAAATATAATTTTTATGTTGATGCCTAGAATGGTTTTAATTGGCCAAGGATATCATTGGCGAATGGATATGCATTCAGAAGAGGTTTGAACAAATGTAAATGCAGAAAATAAAACTCAGAAAATTGATTTTGTTGAAAATTTTGGAACTTGATCTTCTGCCTGATTTTCGACCCAATATATGACCAAATCTGTTAGTGAAAAACCTCCTCAATATCCTCCTTGATTTTATATTTCCAATGAGCCGTCCTGGGCCTCATTTGACCAAGTAAAACTCAATCTATGAGCCTCCAAAGTTGATGAGTCAAATCTAGCACAACTCTGGAATTTCTGTTGCTGGGCTAAAAAAAATCAAATTTTTAATTAAAAATTTAATCCTAAATTAGAATTCTAATTT
>APFE030273232.1:0-21226 GCA_000404065.3 Pinus taeda | reverse complement strand
GATCAGCAAGGCTGGACTGCTACAACAAGCGTTGGACCTAAGGTAAGATCGGAAAACACTTGGTTTCTCATAGAATAATGTATGTTTAGAGAAGGATTGCTCTTGTTTGGTTTGTTTGTCACTAGAGAGTCTTAGACTCATAGGGAGGTTAGGTTTGTCCGCAAAAATAACTCTTTCTGCATGACAAAAGGCAAACCCTAGATCAGCAAAGTCAAACTTGGTCAAACTAGATGAAATTGAGCTTTAAAATACTTGGTCAATTTCCGGTCAACTTGTCCATGAACAACTTGAAGAAATCCCTTGAATAGCCCCTCAAGTTCAGTTAATTTGCAGATTTATGAAGTCGACTATAGCCCTTAATTAGGGGAGTCAACACTGGTCAAACCAGAGGTCAAATCACCTCGATTTTCATGCCAAAAATTGCGGCCTACCTAGGAGAGGCAACCACACCCAATCCATACTTATACAAGGTCAATGCTTGGTCAACGTTGGTCAAAGAGATGACCTGCTGCCCTAGCGTCCTTCTTTCTTCATCTTCCTTGCCCTAGAATGCCTTCCTTTCAACCACACATTGAGAGAGAGAGGCTCCTTTTATGCGTAGGAGAGAGAGAGAAGATGAGTGAATTGAATTTTCCAAATGAGGAGAATGCTCCTTGTATTTATATGCAAACATTAAGGTTGAATAGACATGACTGTTGGGCTTTTGAGCCTACATAAGTTTGCTAGTTGACCTTGAAAATTTGTCCATAATCAAAATAAATTCATATCTCCATAAATACATATCGAAATCGGATGACCTTTAGATCAACACTACACCTCTCGATGAGAGGAATCTAGGAAAAATATCAGAATCCATAAATAAGGTGATCCACATGGATTTTGGCCCTAGTTTCCAATTTTAACACTCCTCAACTAGGGAGAACTTCATCTACAATCTGTCAAATGCACTGTCCTGTATAGCTTGACCCCACTCTCCTTTGCTCTGCTTCACTCTGCTCTTCTCTGCTTGAACTATGAAGAAGAAGAAATTATCGAGGATGTATCATACCATCCTCCACTGACCCAAAGTCAATCTCAGAGTTTGAACCATGCTAACTGATTCGAGATCAGTATCCTTGATCCCATATCAATGGAGCTCATCCTAGCATAGGAAGTATGGTAGATATAGCAATGCATCCATCAATAGTACTACTATGGTCCCTATTCTCATTTCCCTGCTCATTGATCAACTGAGAGGTACTTCCCATGAGTCCCAGACTGCATGGATAGGATGCCTCAATAGCAGAACTAATCATCTGGTCCAGAGGAGAACAAAACATCCTATCTAGTGGATTCCATGGAGAACTAATAATCTTGGCCTTCAAGAGAATTAATCATCCTACTCCACAATTTCCACAGAGAGCGAATCATCTTGGCCCATAGGAGAACTAATCATCCTGTTCCACAGTTGCCACTGGGTGCACAAGGGAAGGTTGAACTTTTACCCTATACATAGTGCACCACCAGGGGATAGTGAGTCGCCTTGTGGTCACATGTCGCTCCAAGAAGTACCTCGCACTGTCGTGGAGCTCCCAGAGCTCAATACATCATACTTGACCCTCATAAGAGGGTCACTGAATGACACCAAGTCATTCTCAGAAAGTCAGGAATTTTACCTTTCCTAGGGGCTTTGTCAAAATTTCAACGATCTTTTCATCTGTATCGATATGTTTGAACCTTATTGCTCCTTGCTGCACCATATTTGGAATATAGTGGTACCTAATATTGATATGCTTGGAGCGATCATGAAATACAGGATTCTATGATGAACAAATCCTTCTCTGGTTGTCACACAGAATCATGGTGGTATCCATTATAAATCCAAACAACTCACTGAAGAACTTTCGCAACTAGACTGCCTCATAGAAGGCCATGCTAGCAACAATGTACTTAGCATTAGCAGTTCTCAAAGGCACTGACTTCTGCTTCCTCCTCATCTAGAATATCAAGGCAGATCCCAAAGAGAAATAGCACCTAGAAGTGCTCTTTCGGTCCACCACATTGCCCACCCAATCAACATTAGTATATCCAAGTAGTCTCACATCTCCGGTGGTGTATCTCAACCCATGAGTGATTGTGCCATGAAGTTATCTCAACAAATTCTTGGCACAAATCTAATGTGAGTGGTGAGGCACAACCATATGTTGACTCAATGTGTTGACTGCAAAGCATATATCTAGATGGGAGTTCACTAAGAACATTAATGCTCCGACGAGTTGATGATACTCGGTAACATTTCATAAAATAGGTCCGGTAGCACTACTGCTTAACTTCTTGAAGTCAAGCTCCATTGGGATAGTTACAGACTTATAGTCCACCATGCCGAATCTCTCCAATATCTTCACCACATATTTTCCTTGAGATAGGAAAATCTCCCCTGGTTTCTGCTAGACTTCCAGTCCTAGGAATTAGTGCATAAGTCCTAGGTCTTTCATCTTGAACTCAAAAGCCAACTCGCTCTTACATTCATGAATGAGAGGGTATACACCTGTTATAAATAGGTCGTCAACATATAACACTAGTATGAGAGGCTTGTCATCTATAACCTTAAAGTAAAGTATAGGGTTGGCTTCACTCCTAGTGAATCCCAGCTTTATCAAGTAGCTATTGATCCTCTCATACCATGATTGGGGTGCTTGCTTTAGCCCATAGAGGGCCTTCTTCAACCTACACACATGATATTCAATATCATAAATATCAAATCCTTCGGGTTGCTCCACATAGACCTCCTCTTTGATTGAACCATGTAAGAACACAGTCTTGACATCCATTTGACGTAGGTTTCATCCTTGTGAAGCAGAAAGGGCTATGATCGAGCAGATGGTGGTATATCAGGAAATAGGTGCAAATATCTCGTCATAGTCTATACCTTCCTACTGGGAGAAGCCATGAGCGACAAAACGAGCCTAATATTTTTCTGTACTTCCATCAACTGCATGCTTTATCTTCTAAAGCCATTTTGAAGTGACAATTTCTTTGTCCTGGGGTATGGGGACCACATCCCAAACATCGTTTTTCATTATGGACTCATATTCCTTGGCCATAGCATCCTTCCATACTTTATGCTTGACATCATCTGTGAATGATGAAGGGTCATTTTGGATGATCATGCTCATGATGGTTAGGTATCCTTGATACCTGTTCGGCTTCTTACTTTCACAAAAGGTTCCTCTAGGTGCAATGTGTCCTTCAGCATCATCAAGTGCCCCCCTAAGCTATGAAGGCCTCTTCCTAGAAGAGGAAAGCTCTTGCAGAGGAGGATCAATAGGATCCATAGGTTTTTCCACATCGGGCATCATGTCATCTTCCTTTTCCTTTAGTTCCCCGGTGTCAGCTTCTTTAGATCCCCTTAAAGTAGGAAGATTTTCTACTTTTCTAAGATCCATATCTTCATAAAAGGTGACATCATGACTAATCTCGACTTCCCTTTGACCAGCTACATAGATTCTATAGCCCTTAATATTTTCGCTATATCCCACGAAGATTCCTTTCTTTCCAAATGCACCCAATTTATTCCTTTTCTCTTTAGGCACATGAAAATATAAAGGGCTTCCAAAAATTCTAAAATGAGATACATCAGGTTTCTTACCTGTGAACATTTCTTTGGGAGTCTTGGAACCCAATGCTTAATGAGGGCATTGGTTTTCTACATATATGGTGGTATTTTCAGCTTCAGCCCATAGAAACTTCAGAAGTTTTTGATCATGGAGCATAGCATGGACAACTTCCACAATTGTACGATTCTTCCTTTCTGCCACACCATTCTGCTCAGGAGTATATGGTGTAGTAGTCTCCCTCTTAATGCCATCCTCTTTGCAAAAGTCATGAAAATCATTGGATTCATATTCAGTCCCATTATCAGTCCTTAAGGTCTTGATCTTCTTTTCGGCTTGATTCTCGATCAAGGCTTTGAAGTGTCAAATCTAGGAGAACACTTCACCCTTATTTTTCAAGAAGTATATCCAAGACTTGCAAGAATAATCATCTATAAAAGTGAGGTAATATAAATAGCCTCCCAAGGAGTTCATAGGCATCATACTGAATATGTCTAAGTGAACCAACTGCAATATATTAGAGGTCTTGCTTTGGCTTGAGCAGAATGGTCACCTTTTGAGCTTCCCTTCAACACATCCTGGACATACACTTTCTTGTGCTAATCTGAACTCGGGCATCTCGATCACCATTTTTCTTACATCGGGTAGAGATTTATATTGAAGGTGAGCAAACCTTCGATGCCATAGTTTGGACTGAAGAGATGTGTCACAAGACATGACACCCAACGGACTTCCAGGGACCTGATATAATGAATCAACTCAAAACCCAATAGTAAAAGCATCTTTAAAGTTCTTTTTCCATACATGTACTTTTCCATCACGTAAAGCCACCTTGTAGCCTTTGTCTTCCATTACCGAAATGGATACCAGGTTCTTTTTTAGATAAGGTACATATAATACATCTTGTAAGTGGATGGTATTACCCTGATTCAATTGAAGAGTGACATTTCCTACACCTTTCATGGGATATTTTGAATTATCTCCAAGAACAATTTCCAGGTTGGTTTCCTTCTCTATCATATTATAGAGAGCCTCTTTGTAACCATTGAACTGCCTTAAGGCACCACTATCAATAAGCCAATTTCCCAGCAACTCTGAGGAAGCAGTAGTAGACAGAACCGTTAGTAGATAATATTCATCTTGCTTATTGTTAATAGTGTTAGATTCATACCTGGAATTTCTTGCCTTTTTGAATGGTTGTCCTTTTCCTTGATTTCAGAAACTTCTTTTACCTCTATCATTTGACCTGCCATTCCTTTATTGCCTTGAGATGGATTTTGATCATCGTCCTGATGTGAGTCCCTTTTATCAAGGCACTCCCTAGCATAGTGATCTGTTTTATTGCAATTGTAACATCATCCTTTTCTTCCACCCTTTGGTCCAACCTTTCCTTTGAATTTAGCCCCAGAATTGTCTCTTCTTTTAGTATGAGAAGAAAATGTAGAGGGGTGACCTTTAAGTATGAGCATTTCTTTCTCTTCCATCCTCATTTCTTCTTGAATGCATCTGGCCATTAATTCCTCAAATCCAGGAATTACGTTATTGTTGAGAAGAGTAGTCATGAATATATACCATTTAAATGGCAACCCTCCAAGAGCTATGAGTGTCATTTCCCTGTCAGGAATTAATTCCCCAATAGATAGGAGATCTTTCTTAATCTCAGTGATCCTTAAGAAATATGATTGCATACTCTCATATTTACCCTTATTAATTTCCTTTAGCTTATTTATAAGAAACAAGACTTGATTTGCATCATTAACTTTAAATAAACTCACTATTCTATCGTAGATTTCCTTGGAGGTGTTCAACTCAGAAGCATAGGCCACCAAGCATTTGTCAATAGAGTATCGGATGATCTTCCTTTCTTTGACTTCTCCCTTGGTCCATTTGT
Source organism: Pinus taeda (assembly GCA_000404065.3). NCBI lineage: Eukaryota > Viridiplantae > Streptophyta > Pinopsida > Pinales > Pinaceae > Pinus > Pinus taeda. The sequence continues at coordinate 15,742 of APFE030273232.1, read as the reverse complement.
TCCTAACAACACTGGATGCATTTGATGGAGGCTCAACAATCCTTCCTCTCACATGGTACAACACTTCTTGATCTTCTAATGTTAGATCGAGAGACATCTTCCATCCATGATAGTTAGACTTCTCACGGAGTTTGTCTTTAGCAAGGAAATGTGTTGAGGACCCCATGATTTCTTTAAGATAGCCTTGCCAACCTTCTCTTCAGTGATTGCTCTTACTCTTGCTCTTGATTGGGCTTTCTCTTCACCTCAACTTTGATACCATGTTAAGTTATGGTATGTTCTATGCTTAGAGCAGTTTACTTATTTTTCTTCTTATTAGCCACAGATTAGAAATCACATATACATTAAATAAAGTGCAAATAGAACATTAAATGATCAACAAGAAAAAAGACAAGAAAAGAGACACAAGAAGTGGCAGCTAGCCAGGGACAAACCCCAATGTGGGGAAACCCTTTGACCAACTCTTCTTTTATCTTCAATAATTTAGTAGAGAGAAATAGTACAAAATCTGAATTCTGTAATTTTGTATTAGTAGTAGCAAACCGTAGATCAACGAAGTCAAACTTGGTCAAACTAGCTGAATTTGACCTCTAAAATACTTGGTAAATTTCCTATCAAATTGTCCTCGAATATCCTGAAGAAACAACCCTTGAACAACCCCAAAAGTTCAGTCAATTTGCAGATTTATGAAGTGGATTGTAGCCCTAAACTAGGGGAGTCAACACTGGTCAAACCATAGGTCAAATCACCTCAATTTTCATGCCAAAAATTGCAGCCTACCTAGGAGAGGCAACCACACCCAATCCACACTTTTGCAAGGTCAATGCTTGATCAACGTTGGTCAAAGAGATGACCTGCTGCCCTAGCATCCTTCTTTCTGCATCTTCTTTCAACATCTTCTTTGCCCTAGAACGTCTTCCTTTCAGCCACACGTTTGAGAGAGAGAGAGGCTCCTTTTATCCGTAGGAGAGAGAGGGAGATGATGCGTGAATTGAATTGTCCAAATGAGGAGAATGCTCCTTGTATTTATATGCAAACATTGAGGTTGAATAGCCATGATTGTTGGGGTTTTGAGCCTACATAAGTTTGCTAGCCAACCTTGACAATTTGTCCATAGTCAAAATAAATTCATATTTCCATAAATACTTATCAGAATCGGATGATCTTTAGATCAATCCTACACCTCTCAATGAGAGGAATCAAGGAAGAATATTAGAAGCCATAAATAAGGTGATGCACATGGATTTTGGCCCTAGTTTCCAATTTTAATAGTTATTAAAGTCAAAACCTAGGGAGATGATGAAATGGAATGTAGGTGTAGAGAGTATGTAAAGGTGTGAGGAAATTGACGAGATGGAAATGGGGATGTGTGATATGAGGAAGGTGGAAAGGGGTAGTTTTGAAATGTAGGAATGGTAGTGGGAAGATAGGAAATGTAATTTAGGACTGAGATTATGTTACTAGCATTTTTAATCTAGTAGGACACAAAAACACAATGAACCATCATATAATTCAACTGTGGAAGAGAGGAGTGATATGATTTCAACCTACTTGTTTGCTGGAGCATAATGGTGGAACATTTGAAGCTTGGAGATGATGTAGTGCTTGGGCAAACATGCAACAATCTTGTTAGACGCACCCTCTCTTAACAAGCACGTAGTGTCCTTCAGAAATGCATAGAGTGTTAAGGAAAACGTGCAACACTTTGGTCAAATGCGCCCTCCAACTTGCATGTCGATTTTGACTGCCTTCTCAGTGTCAAAATTGAACCCAGTATATCTCATTGGAAAGCTTCTCATTTCCAGTTTCCAAATCTATCTTGTATTTTTAACCTGGCTTGATTTTACTCTCCAAAAGTTGATTCTCCCAAGACTGGTCAAAAAGTGCAGAATGAGGGTGCAAAAATGAAATGTTCTCTTGCATGAATATTTTGTAGGTCTTACTCAACTCCAAATTGAGCTCATGATAGCTCATTGGAAATATATTTCTACCTATTTATCATATGAATCATCATGAATGTAATTTGGACACTACATATAGGATAAAAAATGATTTTCCCAAGGTCACTCCAAAAGTGCATCAAATCTCTTGTAGCAACTGTATTTTTGACATTTCTCTAAAACCATAACACTTGTGTAAAAAATGAAAGACGTTTTCAATCCTTCTCTCACTTTTGTAAAATTCATCTCTATTTGGTTGGAAACATACTTTGAAGCAAAATTGGCCCTATGTATGGCAAACGATAGGAGATCGTTCTTAATCTCAGTGATCCTTAAGAAATATGATTGCATACTCTCATATTTACCCTTATTAATTTCCTTTAGCTTATTTCTAAGAAACAAGACTTGATTTGCATCATTAACTTTAAATAAACTCACTATTCTATCGTAGATTTCCTTGGAGGTGTTCAACTCAGAAGCATAGGCCACCAAGCATTTGTCAATAAAGTATCGGATGATCTTCCTTTCTTTGACTTCTCCCTTGGTCCATTTGTTCCTAACAACACTGGATGCATTTGATGGAGGCTCAAAAATCCTTCCTCTCACATGGTCCAACACTTCTTGATCTTCTAATGTTAGATCGAGAGACATCTTCCATCCATGATAGTTAGACTTCTCACGGAGTTTGTCTTTAGCAAGGAAATGTGTTGAGGACCCCATGATTTCTTTAAGATAGCCTTGCCAACCTTCTCTTCAGCGATTGCTCTTACTCTTGCTCTTGATTGGGCTTTCTCTTCACCTCATCTTTGATACCATGTTAAATTATGGTATGTTCTATGCTTAGAGCAGTTTACTTATTTTTCTTCTTACTAGCCACATATTAGCAATCACATATACATTAAATAAAGTGCAAATAGAACATTAAATGATCAACAAAAAAAAAGACAAGAAAAGAGATACAAGAAGTGGCAGCTAGCCAGGGACAAACCCCAATGTGGGGAAACCCTTTGACCAACTCTTCTTTTATCTTCAATAATTTAGCAGAGAGAAATAGTACAAAATCTGAATTCTGTAATTTTGTATTAGTAGTAGCAAACCCTAGATCAACGAAGTCAAACTTGGTCAAACTAGCTGAATTTGACCTCTAAAATACTTGGTCAATTTCCTATCAAATTGTCCTCGAATATCCTGAAGAAACAACCCTTGAACAGCCCCAAAAGTTCAGTCAATTTGCATATTTATGAAGTGGATTGTAGCCCTAAACTAGGGGAGTCAACACTAGTAAAACCAGAGGTCAAATCACCTCAATTTTCATGCCAAAAATTGCAGCCTACCTAGGAGAGGCAACCACACCCAATCCACACTTTTGTAAGGTCAATTCTTGATCAACGTTGGTCAAAGAGATGACCTGCTGCCCTAGCATCCTTCTTTCTGCATCTTCTTTCAACATCTTCTTTGCCCTAGAACGTCTTCCTTTCAGCCACATGTTTGAGAGAGAGAGAGAGAGGCTCCTTTTATCCGTAGGAGAGAGAGAGAGATGACGCGTGAATTGAATTGTCCAAATGAGGAGAATGCTCCTTGTATTTATATGCAAACATTGAGGTTGAATAGCCATGATTGTTGGGGTTTTGAGCCTACATAAGTTTGGTAGCCAACCTTGACAATTTGTCCATAGTCAAAATAAATTCATATTTCCATAAATACTTATCAGAATCGGATGATCTTTAGATCAATCCTACACCTCTCAAGGAGAGAAATCAAGGAAGAATATTAGAAGCCATAAATAAGGTGATGCACATAGAGTTTGGCCCTAGTTTCCAATTTTAATAGTTATTAGAGTCAAAACCTAGGGAGATGATGAAATGGAATGTAGGTGTAGAGAGTATGTAAAGGTGTGAGGAAATTGACGAGATGGAAATGGGGATGTGTGATATGAGGAAGGTGGAAAGGGGTAGTTTTGAAATGTAGGAATGGTAGTGGGAAGATAGGAAATGTAATTTAGGACTGAGATTATGTTACTAGCATTTTTAATCTAGTAGGACACAAAAACACAATGAACCATCATATAATTCAACTGTGGAAGAGAGGAGTGATATGATTTCAACCTACTTGTTTGCTGGAGCATAATGGTGGAACATTTGAAGCTTGGAGATGATGTAGTGCTTGGGCAAACATGCAACAATCTTGTTAGACGCACCCTCTCTTAACAAGCACGTAGTGTCCTTCAGAAATGCATAGAGTGTTAAGGCAAACGTGCAACACTTTGGTCAAATGCGCCCTCCAACTTGCATGTCGATTTTGACTGCCTTCTCAGTGTCAAAATTGAACCCAGTATATCTCATTGGAAAGCTTCTCATGTCCAGTTTCCAAATCTATCTTGTATTTTTAACCTGGCTTGATTTTACTCTCCAAAAGTTGATTCTCCCAAGACTGGTCAAAAAGTGCAGAATGAGGGTGCAAAAATGAAATGTTCTCTTGCATGAATATTTTGTAGGTCTTACTCAACTCCAAATTGAGCTCACGATAGCTCATTGGAAATATATTTCTACCTATTTATCATATGAATCATCATGAATGTAATTTGGACACTACATATAGGATAAAAAATGATTTTCCCAAGGTCACTCCAAAAGTGCATCAAATCTCTTGTAGCAACTGTATTTTTGACATTTCTCTAAAACCACAACACTTGTGTAAAAAATGAAAGACGTTTTCAATCCTTCTCTCACTTTTGTAAAATTCATCTCTATTTGGTTGGAAACATACTTTGAAGCAAAATTGGCCCTATGTATGGCAAACGATAGGAGATCGTTCTTAATCTCATTGATCCTTAAGAAATATGATTGCATACTCTCATATTTACCCTTATTAATTTCCTTTAGCTTATTTCTAAGAAACAAGACTTGATTTGCATCATTAACTTTAAATAAACTCACTATTCTATCGTAGATTTCCTTGGAGGTGTTCAACTCAGAAGCATAGGCCACCAAGCATTTGTCAATAGAGTATCGGATGATCTTCCTTTCTTTGACTTCTCCCTTGGTCCATTTGTTCCTAACAACACTGGATGCATTTGATGGAGGCTCAAAAATCCTTCCTCTCACATGGTCCAACACTTCTTGATCTTCTAATGTTAGATCGAGAGACATCTTCCATCCATGATAGTTAGACTTCTCACGGAGTTTGTCTTTAGCAAGGAAATGTGTTGAGGACCCCATGATTTCTTTAAGATAGCCTTGCCAACCTTCTCTTCAGCAATTGCTCTTACTCTTGCTCTTGATTGGGCTTTCTCTTCACCTCATCTTTGATACCATGTTAAATTATGGTATGTTCTATGCTTAGAGAAGTTTACTTATTTTTCTTCTTACTAGCCACATATTAGCAATCACATATACATTAAATAAAGTGCAAATAGAACATTAAATGATCAACAAAAAAAAAGACAAGAAAAGAGATACAAGAAGTGGCAGCTAGCCAGGGACAAACCCCAATGTGGGGAAACCCTTTGACCAACTCTTCTTTTATCTTCAATAATTTAGCAGAGAGAAATAGTACAAAATCTGAATTCTGTAATTTTGTATTAGTAGTAGCAAACCCTAGATCAACGAAGTCAAACTTGGTCAAACTAGCTGAATTTGACCTCTAAAATACTTGGTCAATTTCCTATCAAATTGTCCTCGAATATCCTGAAGAAACAACCCTTGAACAGCCCCAAAAGTTCAGTCAATTTGCATATTTATGAAGTGGATTGTAGCCCTAAACTAGGGGAGTCAACACTAGTAAAACCAGAGGTCAAATCACCTCAATTTTCATGCCAAAAATTGCAGCCTACCTAGGAGAGGCAACCACACCCAATCCACACTTTTGTAAGGTCAATTCTTGATCAACGTTGGTCAAAGAGATGACCTGCTTCCCTAGCATCCTTCTTTCTGCATCTTCTTTCAACATCTTCTTTGCCCTAGAACGTCTTCCTTTCAGCCACATGTTTGAGAGAGAGAGAGAGAGGCTCCTTTTATCCGTAGGAGAGAGAGAGAGATGACGCGTGAATTGAATTGTCCAAATGAGGAGAATGCTCCTTGTATTTATATGCAAACATTGAGGTTGAATAGCCATGATTGTTGGGGTTTTGAGCCTACATAAGTTTGGTAGCCAACCTTGACAATTTGTCCATAGTCAAAATAAATTCATATTTCCATAAATACTTATCAGAATCGGATGATCTTTAGATCAATCCTACACCTCTCAAGGAGAGAAATCAAGGAAGAATATTAGAAGCCATAAATAAGGTGATGCACATAGAGTTTGGCCCTAGTTTCCAATTTTAATAGTTATTAGAGTCAAAACCTAGGGAGATGATGAAATGGAATGTAGGTGTAGAGAGTATGTAAAGGTGTGAGGAAATTGACGAGATGGAAATGGGGATGTGTGATATGAGGAAGGTGGAAAGGGGTAGTTTTGAAATGTAGGAATGGTAGTGGGAAGATAGGAAATGTAATTTAGGACTGAGATTATGTTACTAGCATTTTTAATCTAGTAGGACACAAAAACACAATGAACCATCATATAATTCAACTGTGGAAGAGAGGAGTGATATGATTTCAACCTACTTGTTTGCTGGAGCATAATGGTGGAACATTTGAAGCTTGGAGATGATGTAGTGCTTGGGCAAACATGCAACAATCTTGTTAGACGCACCCTCTCTTAACAAGCACGTAGTGTCCTTCAGAAATGCATAGAGTGTTAAGGAAAACGTGCAACACTTTGGTCAAATGCGCCCTCCAACTTGCATGTCGATTTTGACTGCCTTCTCAGTGTCAAAATTGAACCCAGTATATCTCATTGGAAAGCTTCTCATTTCCAGTTTCCAAATCTATCTTGTATTTTTAACCTGGCTTGATTTTACTCTCCAAAAGTTGATTCTCCCAAGACTGGTCAAAAAGTGCAGAATGAGGGTGCAAAAATGAAATGTTCTCTTGCATGAATATTTTGTAGGTCTTACTCAACTCCAAATTGAGCTCATGATAGCTCATTGGAAATATATTTCTACCTATTTATCATATGAATCATCATGAATGTAATTTGGACACTACATATAGGATAAAAAATGATTTTCCCAAGGTCACTCCAAAAGTGCATCAAATCTCTTGTAGCAACTGTATTTTTGACATTTCTCTAAAACCATAACACTTGTGTAAAAAATGAAAGACGTTTTCAATCCTTCTCTCACTTTTGTAAAATTCATCTCTATTTGGTTGGAAACATACTTTGAAGCAAAATTGGCCCTATGTATGGCAAACGATTTGTCCCTTGGAATGACTTCTTGAAAAATTATGGAGACATGATGTTTATGAGTTGGAATGGCCTCATACTTGCTGAAATGACCTCCCTTAGGCCTCCTCTGCTCAAATGTCTCTGATTCCATAGCCAACCCTAGCTCGGTGGGAGAGGAAATTAGGGTTTAGTGGTTGTGGAAAATGATGATTTGGATACCCTTGGGAAAAGACAAGTCCCTTTGGTATTCACTTAAATTTCTGAAACATTACCCTTTCACTTTACTATTTCCTTTAACAAATTGATCTTTTGATGGTCTTTGAGAACTCTTCGAATTTGAATTTTCTTTAATGAAGTTGCTATATAGAGATTGAGTTGGCAACTTAGGAACAATACTTATTCCATATAGTGAACATAAAATTACATGATGAAATAAGCATTTCTCTTTACAAATAATCTTCACATGGTGAAGAGATGTTATTTGATTACCCTTTACTTTCTGGTCTTATGTAATGGAATGGAGTTTTATTAAAACCTTGGAAACCCTAATGACCTAATGAAACCTTGAAAAACACTAAAAGACCTAATGAGACCTTAAAGGATTGAATTTCAAGATGACATAGCTGATGTGATTCCATGATGTCATTAACTTTATGGAAAATGGATACTTAACAAGGTTGAAATGAACTAGCAAGGGGTAAATTTCTAAAAGGAGTAAAGGAAACCCTAATTCAACCTTCAGTGACCAATGTTTTGCATGAAGACCTAGTGGAATGACAAAAAATTCAGAATGGGACACTAATATGATATGAAAAGAGGATTTTTTGTCACTGATGGTGGCATGAAAATACTGACACTAACATCTGTTACAAGGTTTTCTCCTATCTCATACATGGAAGGAATACAACAAGTGTATATTCCAATACTTAACCTCTTCTCCAGAATAGGTAGTAGCTAAAATTATGCAAGGTGTTAGAGAAATAGTTCTCATCCTAGCCTAGTCCTTAAATGATTGGAAAACACCTCAGGAGGAATATTCTATACTCTCTCTTGTACAACCCCCCCTCCCCCCCCATCTCTTTGACCCCATGGAGAATTGAAAGTCTTATTTCTAGAATAGATAGTATAATTCCCTCCATTTTAGTTAGCCTTCCCCCACATGTTCATCAAGAGGTAATTAAGCTTGCTGACCATTTGGAAAATCAAGGATTCCTAACTCCATATTTACGTATGCATCAACATTAGACTTATGTGCCTCCAACTCTTAAAAATGGTTTCCTTGCTCTAGAAAAATAGAATCTATTACACTTGGATTAGGTGATGTGGGAGGCTATAAGGCATATTTTAGCCCCACATAATAGTTAAGGGTGATATGTTTCCTTCCATCACATCACTCTACCATATGGGATCAAATAAGGTTTTAGTGCAATATTCATCAGAGAGTGCAGGACATGAGTTCAAAATGTAAAGAGATTATGGAGCTTTCATGGCATAAAATATTACAAATGGTAGATGTGGTTTATATGCCATCATTTTCAATGCTAGTTTTGCTTGGGTATTTCATTATGCACAACCTTGCTTGGAATTCACAAACTTTAAGGCATCCTAGAATGTGGATTAGATGGATGTTTCCTTAAATGTTTCTCTACTAGCCCCCTCTATTCTTGCCATCTATGAGCAAGAAATATCATCATTTCCATCTCCATTGCATGTGTTTGTAGGTATTGAGGGCTATCAAATTCTATGCCTATTTATAAGCTCATGGAACATAACTTAGTTTGGTTCATTGTTTTTGACAGGAGTTGGAATGATGGTTAGGAAGTGCATGATGGTTCAATGTGATGGTGGTAGTCACAATGGGATGGGAGGTTCTTGAGTTCAATATAGGGAAAATTCCTTCATACAATTATCTAGAGAATAGATCCCTAGAGAATTTTAAGAGAAACTATGAGAGTTTTAGGTAGACATTTTTATGGAGAGGGATTATCTTTTAGATTCTAAAGTTATAATGGACATCATATAGTGTTCACTTGATCTTAGACATACTAGGGGTAGGAAAAATCAACACTTTCTCACAATTAACTTATACTGGTGGATGAAAATGTGGTTTGAAAGGTTTATTATGGAAAGAAATTAAGCTAAATAAGGGATATTTCTAATTCTAAATAATGTGATTCTCCACCAACAAGACATGGGGATTTGTCTCAAGCACACTGAACCTCAATTGTCTCTTGATCCAAGCCAAGGAGGTTGTAGCCAACCCCACATGAAATTTTCCAATAAAGCCCATTTTGTACTAGGAGAATTCGAAGTTTGTGATGCAGTCATCTACATCAATTGGCCCAGTTCCTCTGAAATAAACTACCACCAACTTAGTATCTACTAGTTTATCACAAAATATGAAGGCTTGGGTACTTTTTCTCCCCAGTAAATATGTGCATATGTGGGAAAACATACATTAATACATTTATAAAATTAGAAATTGATAACTTCCCTCTGTTAGTCTAATTTTTTTTGTGAATGTTGTAGTTAAATGACCCTTCAAAGTTTCTCTAAAGGATCCCCAAAACCATGCTACCAAAACTATGAAGGATTTTGCACAAATTCTGCAAAATTATCTTATTTTGTTAAAGATTGAATGTTTGTTCCATATATAGATAATTATAGCATATATGGTTCTTTCTGCTTTCCAAACCTGCACTTCATATGTTACAAAGAACATGCAACCTTAGGGCTGCTAAGGAATATTGTCCAATGTCACTACAGTAATACATCCATAGAAAAATGTTTTTGTATTTTTAGAATAAGATTAATGGTGTAATTTATTAAGACCAGTGACCATTAAATTGGATTATGGAGTTATGGTAGATTTAGAATAGAAGGGTTTGATAAGATGGAGAAGATGTAATTAAGCCATTATTCATGTATCATAATTATTGTGAAGGAAAAATTCAGAATATGCAAGAATACACAAGATGAACCATCATGACCATGAATTTACAACAAAGAATAATGTGGAACCAACAATATAAGAAGATAGTGATAACTTCTATGAACAATAGAAATCATAGAAGAAAGGTTCTTTAGTAATTCATGATTACCTCAAGCATTAGGAAGGGTTTCATGACCTCAATCCTAATCTCTTCTTTTGGGACAAATCTTCCATTTCTATAAAGATTTTTCCAACATCAAACGTAATGGCAACACTTGAAAAATCTTAATAATCTACTAAAAGATGAAAGAGATGAAAAAAATCAAATTAAACCATTTCCCATCATCCAACTTGAACTCTACTATTTGTCGCATCTCTTCCATCCAAGACAACCATTCTTACGAAATGTATGGTGTTGAATCTTCTATGTACTCATTCAACAATTGAGCAAATTTAATGCCCATTTCATGAAATTGTTAGAGCATGCTTGTTGTACTTACTTTCTTCCTTGGATCACTGTGCATCATCATGGTCCTTTTGGAAATGGGACACATCCTTTTTGTTGATAGGTTTTCATCTAAATGGTTAGGAATCTAAAAGCTAATTGGATTTAACCATTGTATATGACCCTATAAACCTTTCAAAAATGATCAAGGAATCTTTTTTTACATACACAAGAACATTGGGTTTCTCTTCCAACAATGTAACATAATTTTACACTCTTGATCATGGCCTTCTCTTTTCTAGGAAAACCAACTTTTCTAAGCTCTTGTTTGAAGGGGATTAACAATTGGTAATTTCTTCCTTCTAAAGATTCATTATGGATCAACTCTAAAAAAAATATCATGTAGTTGGAGGCTTGACGTTACACCAGACAATCCCTCTTGTAGACAAGAGCTATCTCCCTAGATCCTAAATTGAAACTAGAAAAAATCATGTCAAATGAAATGACTCCTTCCCTAAGTTGAATTTCATCAAATTACAAGTAGTCTAGCTAATAGATAAACCACTTACTGGTTTCACAAAATGCCAGATGAAGATCCCTGGTTGTGACTTGATGCATCTCTTCAATGCTTAGTATAATCTGCAAACATAAACCATAAAAAGGATCAAAAGCACATGTGATACAGTAATTCAAACAACTTAGCTTATTGATTAAGGAAATTAGGGATTGAACTTGCCTTAATGAACATAATAACCAATTGCAAACTATTCATCTTTCATAAAAGACAAAAATCAATGGGAGAAAGTGCTCATTTGTATTAATCAAAATATAAGAGGAGCCTTACAACCTTCACCTTGATGTCATGAGGTACCTCCCAAATGCCTTCAATCTCCCCCTTAGATAACAAGCTCTCCAATCTCAAACTAGCATCATAAGTTTGTATTCTCTAAATTCTATCCTCATTCATCCCTCAACCCTCTAGTCCTTTTAGAGATAAAATAGGGGGAAGTTTCAAATCCCTAAGAAGAAGATGAACCTCCTTTAGTGAAGGATTTAGTTACCATGAGAAAATGGATGGAGATGCATCTTATGAGGGTTATAGTTCAAATAGTCATCACGTGGAAGCTTTCATTTGGAAATTATTCCACCAACTAGGTTTCTAGAGTGTACTTTTTACTTTTACTTTCTATAATTCACCTACATGGGTTTATAGTTACAAATGGAGTGCATCTTTGCTCTCTTCTTAGAGTAAATTTTAGTGCATGTGTGGGAAACACTAGAGAAATTGGTGCAGGTAGAACTTAACAAGGTGTGAGACCTATTTGACCCAAATTTCTCATGACATTTAACATGTCTTGAGTTGTTTGACTTCTAAGGGAGATAATCTCAACATTTTCACAGATGGTAATAATATCAATAAACTGATCAAGTGTCATGGTGACAAATTGACGTGTAACAGATTGACGCCTAAAGTGCGAAGTCTGGAAAACAAGTTTAAAAGATATAAGCACTTTATCATTCCATGGATCAGATGAGAGGAAATGGTTGAAAATGTACAAGGAACATTCAAGGGAACATAATCCAAAATATATCAAAATTCATCTTTGAGGTAGACATTCCCATACTCAATGTAAAGCAAACTCAATGAACAAGCATGGAAAAACTAAGATCATATAGATGGTAGGCACAGCATGCACACAACCATCTATCTACATAATCATGAATATAAAATATCCTCGCAACCTAGATTGATGAAACTAGATCCAGGGTCTTGATCTCCATCTCTTGATCCATGGTACGATTCTAACCATGCAAGTGAATGTCTCGAAGTTGAACATGGAAGAAACTAGTTGATTACCGCTCAATGATGTGAACTGTTAACAAGTGCAAGAGAAGTCACCAATAATGACAATGGTTCTCATGGTACTCCAAGTACAATCTATGAAGTGCAAATATGTGATCTAAAGTCGAACACTCATAGAATCATTCGATTGAAGGCCAATGTTGAGAACCTGTCATCAAAAGCAAAAAAAAACGCCATTAAGTCATGCAATATTCAGCGTATTGAAGGTTTCTAAATCAACTTCCTAGATGAAGAGTTGAAGTCGATAGGAAGTGATTCTGCATAAGAAATCCTACGACATGAAAAATGATATGACGTTTTGAAAATAATTGTAAGGACTGGCTCAAGGATGGCTGACGCGAATGAAGGCAAAGATTTTGCAAAAGGATTTGAATTGAGGTTGAACTTCTCTTGAACACATAACGACACTATAATTATTTGGCAACATTTGGCTAGAGAATAATACCCAAAACCATGAATACCTTCACTAAGGTTTGATTAACTATAAGAAAAATGGATTTCCCAAACTAGACATGAATGTGACAGAGTGTCATGTTCAAGAGCGACATACTACCTTTTAACTGGCGATGTGAAATTCGAACCCTCCCCAATTTTCCCTCACCATTACTAGCAAGTACCTCTTTATTTTTTACAAGATTGAGCAGGATAGCATATACTTGGACTGTAAGATCATCCTTCGGATGAGTCCATTGAAGTATTTTTAATGAACCCTAAGAAGGAATGGTTTGGTCTTGTCATGCTTAACGAGTCCTATACTTTTTAATTTTAATGAGTCCAGTAAAGGCATAACTTGATGTCATTCTCTTTTAAGAGAATTGAAAAATACACAAAAATAAATCTCATTCAGCTCTTTAACTATAATATTTTAATGAGTTTAGAGAAAGTAAAGCTCAACGTTTCTCATTTTTAGAGAGTCAGAAGAAAAACATAAGTAGACTCCATCAGGTTATTTTTCGTTAGTTTAGTCTCTCAGGTTTGAAAAAGGATAAAATAATACAAGAGAGAACTTTATTGACCATGTTCGATCAACATATACCATTTTCGTAACTAGTCCTAGCTCAGACTCTAAAAGGTGTAAACTTATATTGAGTGGATGGTTGTTCATTTACTTTTGCAAATTCGAACAAGCAAGTACTCAGAAATATTTTTGTTTTCGAAAAAGTATGAAAAGGTCTTGAAAAAAGACTTCATGTTTTTTTACTTTTTGTAATTTTTAAAGAGCATAAAAAGCGATAAAAGTCTACTGAAATGTCAAAAATGACTTATCTTGACTTTGTAAACAATCTTGCACACTCAAACTCAATAAAATGTCATAACTTCTCAAACAAATTTTTTCCTTAAAAAAGACTCAAAATATAAAAATAATATGTTTGTAAGCTTAAAAACATTATAAAAGAGGGAAAAATTAATTTATTTTTACCATTTTGTATTTTCACCAGTTCAAAGTGGAGAGAGGTGTTTTTACCGTAAAACTTCTAGGAAAGATTCTGAGCCAACAAGTGGACAAAATCACGTGTCGTTTCCCTCCAGGTAGAATATCTTTCCATAACTTAGCTTTCTATCCATTTATTTTTTCATGTTAAGCTTTCATTTGTTTTTTTGGGACAAAGTTTTGTCCAAAAATTCACCCTTAGCCTTCTGCAGCTTTTTATCAATCAAGACCGCACAGGCCAAAAAATGTTTCCACACAAAAATTCTTGGCCTGTGTAGAATTCTACTGGAAATTTCTACACAGCTACACCCTATCCATAAAAGGGTAGTGTGCATGTGCCATGGGCTATTTTTAAAACAAGATTTGGGGCCCCAAAAACATGAAATGAACTTGAAGAAAGACTCTAACTGCTTTAAAATGGCCATTCCAGGTCATTTTTCTTGGTCAAAAATGGAATGGAGGGAGAGAGAGCATAAAACCAATGATGTGGCTACTTTGGTGGATGCGAACACTTTGCAAGCTCTTAGGAAATGTGGTCACCTAAAATACTGGCCAATTCCGGGGATGAAAGGCTAGGTAGATTTGATGACATGGTTGGTGAGGACTGGGAATGTCTAGGAAAAGTGTTTTGTGATTTTTGATCATCGCCTCACCATTGACGTTGATGACATATATTTTTTGACTAGGTTATCTCATTGGGGAGCTAATCTTTCAGTTTTTGGATTGCGAGTAGGGGGAGACACTAATGATGGATACTTATGGTGCTTTTGCAAGACTACACCACCCAAATATGGATGGATTGACATTTAGTCCATAAAACTTTTAGACTTGAGGACCATTGATTTCACTATTTGCAAACTGTGTGGCAGTGTTTCCCTCCATCTATCCACCCGAGCACAGATGCAAATGACTGTGGAATGCTGGGAGTCCACGATATAAAACTGGTGTAAGGAAGTAGTGGTAATTATGAAGGGCCAACTGAGTAGTTGCAAGATTGGTAAACTGAAAAAAAATCTAGTTATGGTGCCATTCTAGTTGCTTTTGCCATAGAAATGATTCCTATTCTTCGGCCATAGTAGATTCTGGTAGACAAGGTGGGTTCGAGGTATCCACGCTTGATGAGGTGGGTTGCACTGATGGAACACCACAGTGGTGATGATCCTGTAGTGAGGTACCCGGAATAGTTGTTTGACTGGATGAGCGAGTAGATTGTTCCAATTGAGGACTTTCCCTATGCAGCTTCTCCACATGTGTGTATTTAATCTCACTTTTAGTGAGACTCCTACTCAAATAGTAAATCACATGTTCGATGATAATTGGGTGGATGCAGTAAAGGTGCATTAGTTAGTGCATGCTTTAATGCATCAAATGCTTTATCAACAAGCTCATCCTAGAAAAATTGAATACCCTTTTTCAGTAGTCAGGTAATACCTTGTGATAGTTAAACATAATTGTGGATGAATCTACACAAAAAATTGCTTTCCCTTGAAAACTTTGGAGTTGAGTCAAGCTAGAAGGAGCAGATAGATTCAAAATTGCCTCTACCTTGAGAGGATCGACACAAATGCCTTCCTTTGGAATGATGAGACCTACAAGGTGATCAAATTGCACACAAAAAACACATTTGTGCAGATTCAAGCGAATATTGTAAGGCCTACACCTACTGAAAATCACTTTTAAGTACACTCGATGATCCTTTTGTTTCATGGAATGAATCAAGAGGTCATCTAAATACAATTGGACAATATGCTTGATATCATGGAATTCATAAGACATTGCTCATTGAAACGTTGCACCAACATTTTTTTATGCCAAATGGGAGTTTGTGATAAGCAAAAGTCCCCAATGGGCATGTAAA
>APFE030273228.1:0-16196 GCA_000404065.3 Pinus taeda | reverse complement strand
TGATGCAAGCCTATAGCTTGCAATACCCAGGAACTTTTATCTCTGCTATATACAAATGCATCATCATCATCCTGCCAAATCAATTTCAATAATTGGCAAATTCACACCATCTCATTTCAACATGTGGAAGCTTTCCAATATATGGCTCAATATCATTTCATATATTATCAATCTCACATCCACCCACTTTTAAACAATTTCATAACTTTTGAACCTTCAAACAATGTTCAAATGCCTCCTTAAATCATATCAATGCCATCATTCACGTGGGCTTACATACATCATCCCAAACTTCAATCTTTCCAATTCAAAATTTACACACTTTCATACCACATAAACATTATTCAAACCAATCTTGTATATGCGCTTTCAAGATCAGATTTAAAGATCAATCAAACAAATGCGCCCATATTTTAATTCAAACTTGACAGTTTGACACACAAACATCACCATTTTAATCATTAACTATTCGGAAGAAAACAACCCAATAACTCTCATTATAGATTGCGCCCTTATTCAATCTGGCAACTTGTTTAATTATAACCCCAGTGCTTAATTCTCATTTGTTTGTCCACTAACTCCATTTGGATTAAAACTCAAACAACAACTGCTCGCAGTTCTCATTTCATCCCACCTGCATTTATGGTTTTTCAATACAGATTTTCAAACAAACTTCATAAACAAAGTGCCCGTATGTTGACACTGTGCCTGGCAATCATATATCACTTTCATGCATTATCACTTATGCAACCCTATTATATCTTACCCGTTCTGGACCGTGCCTTTCAATTTCTGGGCAATGCCTTCTGGCATATCCTTTCCAAAGCTACTGGTTTCTTAAACTTCTTTTCAACCTGCATTATGTTAAAACGGTGTTCAATATACGACATAAACAAACGGTGTTTATCTACCCACAGCGTTTCATTCCTGCAACTGGATTTTCCATTATTACGGATCGATTTCCATGGTTCATACATCTTTACAATGGCATCACTCATTTAACGCCTCCATACGATTACCGTTAAATGCTGTATCAACTCTGCGTTGATTTTACAATGGAATTCGCTTATTAACACAATAACTAGTTTGAAAAAAAACACAATCAAACAACTTACTGCTCACCGAAGCTTCCACGTTTCTGAAGGGCTGCGCCCATCTCTCTCTTCTTGCCTAACTTTTAACGCTGTCAACACACCGATTTCCAAACCTGGTTAACACTTCTCAGTCCACCGTTCCAGTTTTGTAAAGTGCTCCTCAGCCGAACTGCTCTAGTTGAGTCGACTGTGCATTTATAAGATCTGCATCTATTTAAATTGCAATGTTATTTCTTCACAGCACCATTTCAATCTTTATTACTGTTTCATTTGTCCATCGACAAGAAAATAGATTTGATTCAATTACAAATCCAGAAGATGCAAAATGCCAGTTACTACATAAGAAAGACCAATTTCATTACTGCTTTCTGTCCTACAGCATCGATTCACTGAATTTGAATCGAATTTTGAACATTTTCATCGATCTCTGTTCAATAGCTAAACCTGAACGCTTCTTGGTTCTTCCGGAACTCACGAATTCATACTAGCGCTCTCCTTTGTACTTTTATCGTTGTCCATCAAACTACAGATCGACAACCAAATTATTGGACAGACTTAGATTTAACAATACTTTTTATCAATTGCCATATCGTTAGTAATAACTTATGTGCAGAGCTACCAAACATATTCACATAAATCGAATTCAGTTCTGCCCAAGACTTATGTTTTGTGGCTTCAGGCGCTCAGTAAATAGCATTTGCTGCAATTGATTATATTTAAGAGGACTGCTCAATATTAAAATTACAATCACCATTCTTGCAGAGATTATATTCAATTCCATCCATAAACACTCAGCTAAGGCGCATGATCCAATTCTCAATTACAAATTGAACAAGAATTTCCCAATTAACCAAAACATATATAATCTGAAACAAAACAATAACTTACAAACTTTTACTGGCAGATATTTCAATTCTGTGGCCCCTTTACAATTGTTGAAGGCTTACAGCCTTGCAGTTCAAGCCTACTCTCCATCTCAATGTCTTGTTCTCTCAAAACCCCTTCCTATTTATACAATTTTTAAAAATAATCGAATTTAATGCTCAATCCCCTTAATATCTCAATATCACTAAAATATCTCAACAAATCCTATTATCTAGAATCTTATCTCTTTATATCCTTAACTACTCAAATTCTCTCATATCCTTTTATTAATAAAAGGATATTTACAAAAATCCTCACTTTCTCCTATTTTATTTAAAATAACAAATTAATTAAATAAAATATTAAAAATTGTCACAGCCCCTTTTCTAACATATTTACAAATAAAAAATGCCCTTGATGCTCCTGCATCAAACTCCCCATGTAAGAAAATTCATGACCACCTAGTCATCAGTCTGGATATTTCCTCCTGGATCCCGAATTTTATTTTGTAATATTTCCTTGCTTGTTAATTGCTCTATTGTTGTTGTTATCTGCTGTTGTTCTCCAGGTCTCCATATTTTTTGCTGTAATGCTCCACTTGCTCTGCTCTTGCAATCTTTCGCTATCTTTCTTTTCTTGCTTCTCTTTTGTCTTACTGTTGTTGGTCTCTTCTGGGATTCTTTCGTCATCAGTCTTCTGATACTTTCAATCTCTCGGTCCAATAAATCTCTCGGCTACTGAGCTAAGACAGCTTGCTCAGTTTTTACTTTCTCTATCTGTACTGTCACTTGCTGACTTCTTGTTTCTTTGCTTGTTTTTGTTCTGACTGCCACCCGATCATCCATGCCCTCTTGTCTTCTAGAACACAAAACTTCTTCTCCCTTCATTTGACTCCTCGACTGAGTCAAATATTCTTCAACCCCTGCAATAACACCTGCATTCACAAAACATTTGTTGGAACATAAATCATAAGGCCTCAGTGCCTTTTCTCCCTTTGCCAGCATTTCAATATGTTGTCCTGAATTTTCCATCTCAACTAGCACATCAGTATGCCAATTCTCTCTACTCAAAGAATCCTCTGAAGAATTATCAAGACTGTCAACCAGTCTTCCTCTCACATCATCTACTTCCATGATATCTTTTTGCACTCATTCACTGTACGAAACTCTTTCTTTTGCCATCTCTCTGTCATACTCTGAATTCTTCAACAAATATTCCAACAATGCAATTTCCCTGTGGCATTGCTGAAGCATAACATCACCATCACTTACAGTCCTTGCATTCATATACAACTTGTCAGTTTGAAAACTACAAGTTTCAACAACCTTAACCGTTGGTTCATATACCAACTCTTCCAACTAATCCTCTTCTTCATTCACATGAACTTCCTCTTGTACTGCAATAGTAAAAGCATCCCTGCTTTCTTCTTCAAATTACTTATCTCCCATGCTTGTGACAGTTTCACAAGATTGCCCATCTTTTTCCGTAAAACCTGTAATCACATCACAATTGTCAGCTATAAAAATATATGGTTCTACATTATCCAGCTGATCTAGATCTGCCCAATAGTTCAAGAAGTCATCAATGATCTCCTCCTCTGTTTCATCAATGGAAAGCTCCTCTTGCAACTCAACTGCTCTGAGTTCTTCACGTCTCAACTGTACATCCATCATCTACTCGAGCTTCCTCAGCTCTTCTGTTAACTGCATGTTTATCTGTCGATCTCTTTTCTGTTGTAGCCTCTGCCACTTCACTCTCTTCCTCATCAGCCAACCCTGTCCCTGGCCTCTCATATTCTCCTGCAACAACTCCATTAACAACTCAAGATGAATTGCAATCTCAGCTTTCCCTTTCTCATACTCCTCATCAGTCCATTGCTTCAATATGCCATTTGCCTTGGCATCTTTCTCCCTCATTCTACTGTTGCCTCTCTCTAAACCTCTGCTCTCTTCTTTATGACTTTCAGTAGTCATCTCCTTCACCATGAGTTCCTCACCCATGAGTTGCATCAAGCCTCTGTAACAGTAAACTCTTCAGCTGCCACTTACCTCACCAATCCCTTCCTTCGGATCTGGTCTTTTGGTAATCACCCGGTCCTCTACTGGAACCTTTCGAGCATTCTCTTCTGCTCCTTCAGGCTTCTCTTATCTGCAACTTTCAAGAACATACTTGTCCTTTTCATTCAACCTCTGTTGAATCTTTAGGTTCTGCCACACTCATCTAGAATCCTCTGCTGAACTCCTTCATCACCACACTTCAGTTGTGATCTGCTTCTTCCTGCTAAGATTTCTCCACTATGCCTGCAACCAAATTCTACAAACAGTCTTCAAACCAGAGTTAAATATCAACTACACAATCTCACCTTTCAAGATCTTGTTGATCTCGCTTCATTCCTCAACTGCACTTGCATACCTCCAATGCCATCTTCCTCAGTTTCACAATCCGACATTCATTCACCACATGCAATTAACTAAATAAAAAAAAAAAAAACTTGAAACCCTTTTCCAGAGCCATTCCAAGCTCTGATACCAAATGATGCAAGCCTAGAGCTTGCAATACCCAGGACCTTTTATCTCTGCTATATACAAATGCATCATCATCATTATGCCAAATCAATTTCAACAATTGGCAAATTCACACCATCTCATTCCAACATGTGGAAGCTTTCCAATATATGGCTCAATATCATTTCATATATTATCAATCTCACATCCACCCACTTTTAAAACAATTTCATAACTTTTGAACCTTCAAACAATGTTCAAATGCCTCCTTAAATCATATCAATGCCATCATTCACGTGGGCTTACATACATCATCCCAAACTTCAATCTTTCCAATTCAAAATGTACACACTTTCATACCACATAAACATTATTCAAACCAATCTTGTATATGCACTTTCAAGATCAATCAAACAAATGCACCCATATTTTAATTCAAACTTGACAGTTTGACACACAAACATCACCATTTTAATCATTAACTATTCGGAAGCAAACAACCCAATAACTCTCATTATAGATTGCGCCCTTATTCAATCTGGAAACTTGTTTAATTGTAACCCCAGTGCTTAATTCTCATTTGTTTGTCCACTAACTCCATTTGGATTAAAAATCAAACAACAACTGCTTGCAGTTCTCATTTCATCCCACCTGCATTTATGGTTTTTCAATACGGATTTTCAAAAAAACTTCATAAACAAAGCACCCGTATGTTGACACTGTGCCTGGCAATCATATATCACTTTCATGCATTATCACTTATGCAACCCTATTATATCTTACCCGTTCTGGACCGTGCCTTTCAATTTCTGGGCAATGCCTTCTGGCATATCCTTTCCAAAGCTACTGGTTTCTTAAACTTCTTTTCAACCTGCATTATGTTAAAACAGTGTTCAATATACGACATAAACAAACAGTGTTTATCTACCCATAGCGTTTCATTCCTTCAACTAGATTTTCCATTATTACGGATCGATTTCCATGGTTCATACATATTTACAATGGCATCACTCATTTAACGCCTCCATACGATTACCATTTAAATGCTGTATCAACTCTGCGTTGATTTTACAATGGAATTCACTTATTAACACAAGAACTGGTTTGAAAAAAAACACAATCAAACAACTTACTGCTCACCGAAGCTTCCACGTTTCTGAAGGGCTGCACCCATCTCTCTCTGCTCACCTAACTTTTAACACTATCAACACACCGACTTCCAAACCTGGTTAACACTTCTCAGTCCACCGTTCTAGTTTTGTAAAGTGCTCCTCGGCCAAATTGCTCCAGTTGAGTCGACTGTGCATTTATAATATCTGCATCTATTTAAATTGCAATGTTATTTCTTCACATCGCCATTTCAATCTTTATTACTGTTTCATTTGTCCATCGACAAGAAAATAGATTTGATTCAATTACAAATCCAGAAGATGCAAAATGCCAGTTACTACATAATAAAGACCAAATTCATTATTGCTTTCTGTCCTACAGCATCGATTCACTGAATTTGAATCGTTTTTTCAACGTTTTCACCGATCTCTATTCAATAGCTAAACCTGAACTCTTCTTGGTTCTTTCGGAACTCACGAATTCATACTAGCACTCTCCTTTGTACTTTTATTGTTGTCCATCAAACTATAGATCGACAACCAAATTACTGAACATACGTAGATTTAACAATACTTTTTATCAATTTCCATATCGTTAGTAATAACTTATGTGCAGAGCTACCAAACATATTCACATAAATCGAATTCAATTCTGCCCAAGACTTATGTTTTGTGGCTTCAGGCACTCAGTAAATAGCATTTGCTGCAATTGATTATATTTAAGAGGACTGCTCAATCTTAAAATTACAATCACCATTCTTGCAGAGATTATATTCAATTCCATCCATAAACACTCAGCTAAGGCGCATATCCAATTCTCAATTACAAATTGAACAAGAATTTCCCAATTAACCAAAACATATATAATCTGAAACAAAACAATAACTTACAAACTTTTACTGGCAGATATTTCAATTCTGTGGCCCCTTTACAATTGTTGAAGGCTTACAGCCTTGCAGTTCAAGCCTACTCTCCATCTCAATGTCTTGTTCTCTCAAAACCCCTTCCTATTTATACAATTTTTAAAAATAATCGAATTTAATGCTCAATCCCCTTAATATCTCAATATCACTAAAATATCTCAACAAATCCTATTATCTAGAATCTTATCTCTTTATATCCTTAACTACTCAAATTCTCTCATATCCTTTTATTAATAAAAGGATATTTACAAAAATCCTCACTTTCTCCTATTTTATTTAAAATAACAAATTAATTAAATAAAATATTAAAAATTGTCACAGCCCCTTTTCTAACATATTTACAAATAAAAAATGCCCTTGATGCTCCTGCATCAAACTCCCCATGTAAGAAAATTCATGACCACCTAGTCATCAGTCTGGATATTTCCTCCTGGATCCCGAATTTTATTTTGTAATATTTCCTTGCTTGTTAATTGCTCTATTGTTGTTGTTATCTGCTGTTGTTCTCCAGGTCTCCATATTTTTTGCTGTAATGCTCCACTTGCTCTGCTCTTGCAATCTTTCGCTATCTTTCTTTTCTTGCTTCTCTTTTGTCTTACTGTTGTTGGTCTCTTCTGGGATTCTTTCGTCATCAGTCTTCTGATACTTTCAATCTCTCGGTCCAATAAATCTCTCGGCTACTGAGCTAAGACAGCTTGCTCAGTTTTTACTTTCTCTATCTGTACTGTCACTTGCTGACTTCTTGTTTCTTTGCTTGTTTTTGTTCTGACTGCCACCCGATCATCCATGCCCTCTTGTCTTCTAGAACACAAAACTTCTTCTCCCTTCATTTGACTCCTCGACTGAGTCAAATATTCTTCAACCCCTGCAATAACACCTGCATTCACAAAACATTTGTTGGAACATAAATCATAAGGCCTCAGTGCCTTTTCTCCCTTTGCCAGCATTTCAATATGTTGTCCTGAATTTTCCATCTCAACTAGCACATCAGTATGCCAATTCTCTCTACTCAAAGAATCCTCTGAAGAATTATCAAGACTGTCAACCAGTCTTCCTCTCACATCATCTACTTCCATGATATCTTTTTGCACTCATTCACTGTACGAAACTCTTTCTTTTGCCATCTCTCTGTCATACTCTGAATTCTTCAACAAATATTCCAACAATGCAATTTCCCTGTGGCATTGCTGAAGCATAACATCACCATCACTTACAGTCCTTGCATTCATATACAACTTGTCAGTTTGAAAACTACAAGTTTCAACAACCTTAACCGTTGGTTCATATACCAACTCTTCCAACTAATCCTCTTCTTCATTCACATGAACTTCCTCTTGTACTGCAATAGTAAAAGCATCCCTGCTTTCTTCTTCAAATTACTTATCTCCCATGCTTGTGACAGTTTCACAAGATTGCCCATCTTTTTCCGTAAAACCTGTAATCACATCACAATTGTCAGCTATAAAAATATATGGTTCTACATTATCCAGCTGATCTAGATCTGCCCAATAGTTCAAGAAGTCATCAATGATCTCCTCCTCTGTTTCATCAATGGAAAGCTCCTCTTGCAACTCAACTGCTCTGAGTTCTTCACGTCTCAACTGTACATCCATCATCTACTCGAGCTTCCTCAGCTCTTCTGTTAACTGCATGTTTATCTGTCGATCTCTTTTCTGTTGTAGCCTCTGCCACTTCACTCTCTTCCTCATCAGCCAACCCTGTCCCTGGCCTCTCATATTCTCCTGCAACAACTCCATTAACAACTCAAGATGAATTGCAATCTCAGCTTTCCCTTTCTCATACTCCTCATCAGTCCATTGCTTCAATATGCCATTTGCCTTGGCATCTTTCTCCCTCATTCTACTGTTGCCTCTCTCTAAACCTCTGCTCTCTTCTTTATGACTTTCAGTAGTCATCTCCTTCACCATGAGTTCCTCACCCATGAGTTGCATCAAGCCTCTGTAACAGTAAACTCTTCAGCTGCCACTTACCTCACCAATCCCTTCCTTCGGATCTGGTCTTTTGGTAATCACCCGGTCCTCTACTGGAACCTTTCGAGCATTCTCTTCTGCTCCTTCAGGCTTCTCTTATCTGCAACTTTCAAGAACATACTTGTCCTTTTCATTCAACCTCTGTTGAATCTTTAGGTTCTGCCACACTCATCTAGAATCCTCTGCTGAACTCCTTCATCACCACACTTCAGTTGTGATCTGCTTCTTCCTGCTAAGATTTCTCCACTATGCCTGCAACCAAATTCTACAAACAGTCTTCAAACCAGAGTTAAATATCAACTACACAATCTCACCTTTCAAGATCTTGTTGATCTCGCTTCATTCCTCAACTGCACTTGCATACCTCCAATGCCATCTTCCTCAGTTTCACAATCCGACATTCATTCACCACATGCAATTAACTAAATAAAAAAAAAAAAAACTTGAAACCCTTTTCCAGAGCCATTCCAAGCTCTGATACCAAATGATGCAAGCCTAGAGCTTGCAATACCCAGGACCTTTTATCTCTGCTATATACAAATGCATCATCATCATTATGCCAAATCAATTTCAACAATTGGCAAATTCACACCATCTCATTCCAACATGTGGAAGCTTTCCAATATATGGCTCAATATCATTTCATATATTATCAATCTCACATCCACCCACTTTTAAAACAATTTCATAACTTTTGAACCTTCAAACAATGTTCAAATGCCTCCTTAAATCATATCAATGCCATCATTCACGTGGGCTTACATACATCATCCCAAACTTCAATCTTTCCAATTCAAAATGTACACACTTTCATACCACATAAACATTATTCAAACCAATCTTGTATATGCACTTTCAAGATCAATCAAACAAATGCACCCATATTTTAATTCAAACTTGACAGTTTGACACACAAACATCACCATTTTAATCATTAACTATTCGGAAGCAAACAACCCAATAACTCTCATTATAGATTGCGCCCTTATTCAATCTGGAAACTTGTTTAATTGTAACCCCAGTGCTTAATTCTCATTTGTTTGTCCACTAACTCCATTTGGATTAAAAATCAAACAACAACTGCTTGCAGTTCTCATTTCATCCCACCTGCATTTATGGTTTTTCAATACGGATTTTCAAAAAAACTTCATAAACAAAGCACCCGTATGTTGACACTGTGCCTGGCAATCATATATCACTTTCATGCATTATCACTTATGCAACCCTATTATATCTTACCCGTTCTGGACCGTGCCTTTCAATTTCTGGGCAATGCCTTCTGGCATATCCTTTCCAAAGCTACTGGTTTCTTAAACTTCTTTTCAACCTGCATTATGTTAAAACAGTGTTCAATATACGACATAAACAAACAGTGTTTATCTACCCATAGCGTTTCATTCCTTCAACTAGATTTTCCATTATTACGGATCGATTTCCATGGTTCATACATATTTACAATGGCATCACTCATTTAACGCCTCCATACGATTACCATTTAAATGCTGTATCAACTCTGCGTTGATTTTACAATGGAATTCACTTATTAACACAAGAACTGGTTTGAAAAAAAACACAATCAAACAACTTACTGCTCACCGAAGCTTCCACGTTTCTGAAGGGCTGCACCCATCTCTCTCTGCTCACCTAACTTTTAACACTATCAACACACCGACTTCCAAACCTGGTTAACACTTCTCAGTCCACCGTTCTAGTTTTGTAAAGTGCTCCTCGGCCAAATTGCTCCAGTTGAGTCGACTGTGCATTTATAATATCTGCATCTATTTAAATTGCAATGTTATTTCTTCACATCGCCATTTCAATCTTTATTACTGTTTCATTTGTCCATCGACAAGAAAATAGATTTGATTCAATTACAAATCCAGAAGATGCAAAATGCCAGTTACTACATAATAAAGACCAAATTCATTATTGCTTTCTGTCCTACAGCATCGATTCACTGAATTTGAATCGTTTTTTCAACGTTTTCACCGATCTCTATTCAATAGCTAAACCTGAACTCTTCTTGGTTCTTCCGGAACTCACGAATTCATACTAGCGCTCTCCTTTGTACTTTTATTGTTGTCCATCAAACTACAGATCGACAACCAAATTACTGGACAGACTTAGATTTAACAATACTTTTTATCAATTACCATATCGTTAGTAATAACTTATGTGCAGAGCTACCAAACATATTCACATAAATCGAATTCAGTTCTACCCAAGACTTATGTTTTGTGGCTTCAGGCACTCAGTAAATAGCATTTGCTGCAATTGATTATATTTAAGAGGACTGCTCAATCTTAAAATTACAATCACCATTCTTGCAGAGATTATATTCAATTCCATCCATAAACACTCAGCTAAGGCGCATGATCCAATTCTCAATTACAAATTGAACAAGAATTTCCCAATTAACCAAAACATATATAATCTGAAACAAAACAATAACTTACAAACTTTTACTGGCAGATATTTCAATTCTGTGGCCCCTTTACAATTGTTGAAGGCTTACAGCCTTGCAGTTCAAGCCTACTCTCCATCTCAATGTCTTGTTCTCTCAAAACCCCTTCCTATTTATACAATTTTTAAAAATAATCGAATTTAATGCTCAATCCCCTTAATATCTCAATATCACTAAAATATCTCAACAAATCCTATTATCTAGAATCTTATCTCTTTATATCCTTAACTACTCAAATTCTCTCATATCCTTTTATTAATAAAAGGATATTTACAAAAATCCTCACTTTCTCCTATTTTATTTAAAATAACAAATTAATTAAATAAAATATTAAAAATTGTCACAGCCCCTTTTCTAACATATTTACAAATAAAAAATGCCCTTGATGCTCCTGCATCAAACTCCCCATGTAAGAAAATTCATGACCACCTAGTCATCAGTCTGGATATTTCCTCCTGGATCCCGAATTTTATTTTGTAATATTTCCTTGCTTGTTAATTGCTCTATTGTTGTTGTTATCTGCTGTTGTTCTCCAGGTCTCCATATTTTTTGCTGTAATGCTCCACTTGCTCTGCTCTTGCAATCTTTCGCTATCTTTCTTTTCTTGCTTCTCTTTTGTCTTACTGTTGTTGGTCTCTTCTGGGATTCTTTCGTCATCAGTCTTCTGATACTTTCAATCTCTCGGTCCAATAAATCTCTCGGCTACTGAGCTAAGACAGCTTGCTCAGTTTTTACTTTCTCTATCTGTACTGTCACTTGCTGACTTCTTGTTTCTTTGCTTGTTTTTGTTCTGACTGCCACCCGATCATCCATGCCCTCTTGTCTTCTAGAACACAAAACTTCTTCTCCCTTCATTTGACTCCTCGACTGAGTCAAATATTCTTCAACCCCTGCAATAACACCTGCATTCACAAAACATTTGTTGGAACATAAATCATAAGGCCTCAGTGCCTTTTCTCCCTTTGCCAGCATTTCAATATGTTGTCCTGAATTTTCCATCTCAACTAGCACATCAGTATGCCAATTCTCTCTACTCAAAGAATCCTCTGAAGAATTATCAAGACTGTCAACCAGTCTTCCTCTCACATCATCTACTTCCATGATATCTTTTTGCACTCATTCACTGTACGAAACTCTTTCTTTTGCCATCTCTCTGTCATACTCTGAATTCTTCAACAAATATTCCAACAATGCAATTTCCCTGTGGCATTGCTGAAGCATAACATCACCATCACTTACAGTCCTTGCATTCATATACAACTTGTCAGTTTGAAAACTACAAGTTTCAACAACCTTAACCGTTGGTTCATATACCAACTCTTCCAACTAATCCTCTTCTTCATTCACATGAACTTCCTCTTGTACTGCAATAGTAAAAGCATCCCTGCTTTCTTCTTCAAATTACTTATCTCCCATGCTTGTGACAGTTTCACAAGATTGCCCATCTTTTTCCGTAAAACCTGTAATCACATCACAATTGTCAGCTATAAAAATATATGGTTCTACATTATCCAGCTGATCTAGATCTGCCCAATAGTTCAAGAAGTCATCAATGATCTCCTCCTCTGTTTCATCAATGGAAAGCTCCTCTTGCAACTCAACTGCTCTGAGTTCTTCACGTCTCAACTGTACATCCATCATCTACTCGAGCTTCCTCAGCTCTTCTGTTAACTGCATGTTTATCTGTCGATCTCTTTTCTGTTGTAGCCTCTGCCACTTCACTCTCTTCCTCATCAGCCAACCCTGTCCCTGGCCTCTCATATTCTCCTGCAACAACTCCATTAACAACTCAAGATGAATTGCAATCTCAGCTTTCCCTTTCTCATACTCCTCATCAGTCCATTGCTTCAATATGCCATTTGCCTTGGCATCTTTCTCCCTCATTCTACTGTTGCCTCTCTCTAAACCTCTGCTCTCTTCTTTATGACTTTCAGTAGTCATCTCCTTCACCATGAGTTCCTCACCCATGAGTTGCATCAAGCCTCTGTAACAGTAAACTCTTCAGCTGCCACTTACCTCACCAATCCCTTCCTTCGGATCTGGTCTTTTGGTAATCACCCGGTCCTCTACTGGAACCTTTCGAGCATTCTCTTCTGCTCCTTCAGGCTTCTCTTATCTGCAACTTTCAAGAACATACTTGTCCTTTTCATTCAACCTCTGTTGAATCTTTAGGTTCTGCCACACTCATCTAGAATCCTCTGCTGAACTCCTTCATCACCACACTTCAGTTGTGATCTGCTTCTTCCTGCTAAGATTTCTCCACTATGCCTGCAACCAAATTCTACAAACAGTCTTCAAACCAGAGTTAAATATCAACTACACAATCTCACCTTTCAAGATCTTGTTGATCTCGCTTCATTCCTCAACTGCACTTGCATACCTCCAATGCCATCTTCCTCAGTTTCACAATCCGACATTCATTCACCACATGCAATTAACTAAATAAAAAAAAAAAAAACTTGAAACCCTTTTCCAGAGCCATTCCAAGCTCTGATACCAAATGATGCAAGCCTAGAGCTTGCAATACCCAGGACCTTTTATCTCTGCTATATACAAATGCATCATCATCATTATGCCAAATCAATTTCAACAATTGGCAAATTCACACCATCTCATTCCAACATGTGGAAGCTTTCCAATATATGGCTCAATATCATTTCATATATTATCAATACCACATCCACCCACTTTTAAAACAATTTCATAACTTTTGAACCTTCAAACAATGTTCAAATGCCTCCTTAAATCATATCAATGCCATCATTCACGTGGGCTTACATACATCATCCCAACTTCAATCTTTCCAATTCAAAATTTACACACTTTCATACCACATAAACATTATTCAAACCAATCTTGTATATGCGCTTTCAAGATCAATCAAACAAATGCGCCCATATTTTAATTCAAACTTGACTGTTTGACACACAAACATCACCATTTTAATCATTAACTATTCGGAAGCAAACAACCCAATAACTCTCATTATAGATTGCGCCCGTATTCAATCTGGAAACTTGTTTAATTATAACCCCAGTGCTTAATTCTCATTTGTTTGTCCACTAATTCCATTTGGATTAAAAATCAAACAACTGCTCGCAGTTCTCATTTCATCCCACCTGCATTTATGGTTTTTCAATACGGATTTTCAAACAAACTTCATAAACAAAGCGCCCGTATGTTGACACTGTGCCTGGCAATCATATATCACTTTCATGCATTATCACTTATGCAACCCTATTATATCTTACCCGTTCTGGACCGTGCCTTTCAATTTCTGGGCAATGCCTTCTGGCATATCCTTTCCAAAGCTACTGGTTTCTTAAACTTCTTTTCAACCTACATTATGTTAAAACGGTGTTCAATATACGACATAAACAAACGGTGTTTATCTACGCACAACGTTTCATTCCTT
Organism: Pinus taeda; assembly: GCA_000404065.3. NCBI lineage: Eukaryota > Viridiplantae > Streptophyta > Pinopsida > Pinales > Pinaceae > Pinus > Pinus taeda. Next base: position 1,832 of record APFE030273228.1, on the reverse strand, counting down.
CAACTGGATTTTCCATTATTACGGATCGATTTCCATGGTTCATACATCTTTACAATGGCATCACTCATTTAACGCCTCCATACGATTACCATTTAAATGCTGTATCAACTTTGCGTTGATTTTACAATGGAATTCGCTTATTAACACAAGAAATGGTTTGAAAAAAACACAATCAAACAACTTACTACTCACCGAAGCTTCCATGTTTTTGAAGGGCTGCGCCCATCTCTCTCTGCTTGCCTAACTTTTAACACTGTCAACACACCGATTTCCAAACCTGGTTAACACTTCTCAGTCCAAGGTTCCAGTTTTGTAAAGTGCTCCTCAGCTGAACTGCTCTAGTTGAGTCGACTGTGCATTTATAAGATCTGCATCTATTTAAATTGCAATGTTATTTCTTCGCATCGCCATTTCAATCTTTATTACTGTTTCATTTGTCTATCGACAAGAAAATAGATTTGATTCAATTACAAATCTAGAAGATGCAAAATGCCAGTTACTACATAAGAAAGACTAAATTCATTACTGCTTTCTGTCCTACAATATCGATTCACTGAATTTGAATCGAGTTTTCAACGTTTTCACCGATATCTGTTCAATAGCTAAACCTGAATGCTTCTTGGTCCTTCCGGAACTCATGAATTCATACTAGCGCCCTCCTTTGTACTTTTATTGCTGTCCATCAAACTACAGATCGACAACCAAATTACTGGACAGACTTAGATTTAACAGTACCTTTTATCAATTGCCATATCATTAGTAATAACTTATGTGCAGAGCTACCAAACATATTCATATAAATCGAATTCAGTTCTGCCCAAGACTTATGTTTTGTGACTTCTAGCGCTCAGCAAATAGCATTTGCTGCAATTGATTATATTTAAGAGGACTGCTCAATCTTAAAATTACAATCACCATTCTTGCATAGATTATATTTAATTCCATCCATAAACACTCAACTAAGGCGCATGATCCAATTCTCAATTACAAATTGAACAAGAATTTCCCAATTAACCAAAACATATATAATCTGAAACAAAACAATAACTTACAAACTTTTACTGGCAGATATTTCAATTTTGTGGCCCCTTTACAATTGCTGAAGGCTTACAGCCTTGCAGTTCAAGCCTACTCTCCATCTCAATGTCTTGTTCTCTCAAAACCCCTTCCTATTTATACAATTTTTAAAAATAATTGAATTTAATGCTCAATCCCCTTAATATCTCAATATCACCAAAATATCTCAACAAATCCTATTATCTAGAATCTTATCCCTTTATATCCTTAACTACTCAAATTCTCTCATATCCTTTTATTAATAAAAGGATATTTACAAAAATCCTCACTTTCTCCTATTTTATTTAAAATCACAAATTAATTAAATGAAATATTAAAAATTGTCACAGCCCCTTTTCTAACATATTTAAAAATAAAAAATTCCCTTGATGCTCCTGCATCAGCATCTAACAAGTTTTCGTCCCTTTGGTAGAGGAACAAGATCCCTTGTATCGTTTGCCAATAATGAACGATATTCTTCATTCATAGCTACGACCCAATCTGGATGGCCTGAAGCTTTTGCAAAGGTGTCAGGATCATAATTTGCTTAGACTTGAGCCAGTAAAGAAGAGGCTCTTTTGAACTGAGAACATGTATGGCGCTGATTTGTACGATCACCGGCAAGATCACCTACTGCATCCCGAGTAGCACGGACCCATTTTGGAAGTGAAGGAGCTGAAGGAGGATCCTGAGAAGGTGGGGGAGGATTGTCATCCTCACTTTCATCATCTGAAGAAGAAATATGGTCAAAAGTAGAAGAGATAGAGAGAGGTGGC
>APFE030273211.1:212535-226243 GCA_000404065.3 Pinus taeda | reverse complement strand
ATTAGGACTTCCATTGTTAACTTGTGAGGAGAGATTACCATCCTTTCTTGTTGCCATATTGGGAGTGGGTGAGCTTGTCAAAGTAGAGGAAATCTCTTGTTGGACCCTGGGAGGAGCTTGCAAAACACCAAGGCTCAGGTTGTAATGGTTCCTTTTTTTGTTTCCTTAATACAAATAAGTCCATTCTTCTCAATGATTTGTTGTTAATGAATTATTTCATGTACTCCTTGGTCTATGTGATGAATATGCTTTGTTTTATGAAATATTCAGGTGTTATGTAATCGTTTGCCTTAGTGTATGCAGGTCTTAAAGTGGAGGAGCTCATCTGGATCAGCAAGGCTGGACTGCTACAACAAGCGTTGGACCTAAGGTAAGATCGGAAAACACTTGGTTTCTCATAGAATAATGTATGTTTAGAGAAGGATTGCGTTTGTTTGGTTTGTTTGTCACTAGAGAGTCTTAGACTCCTAGGGAGGTTAGGTTTGTCCGCAAAAATAACTCTTTCCGCATGACACCTCTAACAATTTGCTCGACAAATGGTGTCCCGGATTGCTCGTGATCCTTACCTAAAATTCGAGGTAAAATGAGGTAAAAATGATTCCACCAGTGAAAATTGGTAAAATGGTAAAACTGATTTAGTTTTTGCCTTATTTATAGTTTTTAAATAATATTTTCACTGAATGAGGGCATATTTCACTTATTTTTTGATATTTTTCCTCGAAATCGGTAATGTGTGTTTCCTTGTGTAGCAACAGGTCATATCTTCTAGATGACGGTGATTTACTTTGACTGATTCAATGAGTTTTATGTTTATCACTTTCTTGGACTCATCAAAAATAAACAAAAAGGCAACCCCCTGGAGTCATCTTTAAGCTCTTTTCTGACTCTTGAAAAATGAAAAGATTGTCGAGTACTTGTCTTTTCAAACTCCTTAAATTAAATGAATTGACGTCGTCTCAGTATACGTTTACCCATTTTTCGGGTTGGGATTGACTATTTACGAAAAAGGAACACCTTGGTCGACTTGGTCAAGAGGTTATCTCGAATATTGTTTCCTACCCTTTCGAGTTCGAGAAACAAATTACGAAAAGGGCCCTAATGGAGTTTTCTTTTTTGTCTCTTTTTCAAACTCTCTAAATATGAAAAAGACACCGAATTACTCCTCCATCGGACTCGTACAAATTAAATGACGAAAGACTTGTCAACATGATGAGACCGAGTTCTTCTTTCCTAGGGCTTTTAAAACTTACTAAAATGGATTCATCTGAAAGGTGAACTTATATGGAAAGCATATGCTATCCCCTTCAAGCTTGCGATAAAAAATATATGGGGTACTCACCAGAAATGGTGGGGGAAAAAGTGAAAGTGTCCATCTTTTATATCTTGTAAAGGCAGCATGTCACTCTTGAACATGACACTCATCTGTTATTCGTGTCAAGTTTGGGATATCCTCACTTCTTCATTTGCCCTCCTAGGTTTGGGAAATCCTTTTTTCCTCTCCTCTAATCATACCATACTATCGTCATGACCTCCAATCCTATGTTGATTCCAATGCTGCCAAGCTTTGGAGTCGTGTCACTGATATGTTCAAGAGAAGTCCTATCTGCGGTTCTTTACCGCTTGTACACTTCTAAATTTCTTCCACAGTCTTGAATTGTACTTGTTCACTCCATTACATCCTTTGTTTCATGTCGATGATGTGGGATTTATTATGGCCCTCCCTCGACATATCACTTCTTGTCGACTTCAGCGAATTATCTGGGAAGATGATCTAGAAACTCGAGCTTGCTTGCATCAATGGCAAGTTCTTCTCATTCGACGACATGTTTACATCATTGACCTTCGATTGAGTGACTTCATGGGTGTTCGACTCCAGTCCCATTATTCACATTCGTGGATTGTGTTGATTGTACGTTGAGAGCCATTGTCATTGGTGTTTTCTCTCGTACCTGTTAAGAGTTTACATAATTGAACTTTAATCAGGTGGTTTTCTATCATGTTCAACTTTGACACATCTATTGACATGTTAGAATTCGTGCATTGATCAGGTCGAGATGGGGCACAAGACCCTGGATTTCGTCTAATAGAATCGAGGTTGCGTGGATTTATGAGTCATTCATGATTGTATAGATGTTTCTGCTAGACGGATGGTTGCGACCATACCATGGGTCCATATTTATGATCCTTTATATTTGGATGGTTGCGACCATATCGAGGATCCTTACATATGATCCCTCTTATTCAGATGGGTGTGTCCATACCACGGATTCATGTATCATTAGATTCTTATTCATGTATTTTTAGGCATGATCATCAGAGATTTCATATATGTATATGTATATGCTTGATTTGCAGGTATCCTGATGGTGTTTTTATCGTCCTTGCACTTAATTGTAAAGCACCTCAACCATCATTCCATGTTCTGCCTTCATGCTTTAAGGGTCATCTGTTACACAGTATTTTTTCATGTCTCCTATTCACTTCCTGTGCCATATCTCAAAGTACCAAAACATTGACTACTGTGTAGAATATCCATCATGATATACATACCAAAACCTCCCTGAAGAATCAAAGGAAAGCTGCCCTGAAATCATTCTGGAGAAAGTTGCCTTAAAACCTAATTTTTGGCATCAGCGCGTTTTGCTCCACTGTCTGCCTGTGCTAATGGCAGGCTTCTCAGTTATATACCCGTACTTGCATTGTGGGTTTTCATAGGAAAACTCGCACTGGCCTCGTTCTGGCAGGTTTTCCCAAACTAGAGGAGAAGCTTCACTCACTAGAACCTTCAAGAATAGCGAACTCGATCTTTGTTGTTGTTGATATGGTCGAGCTCTCTCCTTTGGGCCTCTTTATCTTATCATCATGGTCTTTCCCCTTGAGATGTGGACCTTCCTCCCTCTTTTGTGGATCCCTAACTCCCTCTACCTTCCTATAAATTCACTCCCTTCCATTCCCAAATGGTTGGTCATTGATTGTCGCATCCCCTATGCTAAAATTATGCTTACATGCTTCCCATTTCTAGCTTGCAGAAGGAGTGCTTTAAGATTATTTGCTTGGATTTGAACATCCACCCAAAGGAAGGCCTCACCATCAAGCCATAGGTTGTATGCTTCCCTTTTCAGTTTCATAATATATACATCTGATGTTCATTTTCCATAATTGTGTAAATATTTATGCAATTAGCTTAATGTTCCTTGATCTGTTATGTAGTTAATGCTTGATACATTTTATATATGCTCTCGTGTCTTGTATAGTACTTTGATCTCTCTTTCAGGTTTCTAGACATGAAGGACGACTTAGGAGCTAGGCCTAGAGCGAAAGATTCATACCCATCTCTGAAGAATGAGCGATTAGCATCAGAATGAGGTAGGGTCCTCTTTCTCATTACATTTGTCAAGCATAATCTAGGAAAGTGAGTATTAGATTGTTTTGTTTGTTTCTAGACCCACTCATTAGGCTAGATGGATCACCTCTATCCGCAGAGGGGATTTTCCTTCACAACACTCACTTAAAGGTTTAGGTGAAACCATTGTAGAAAGCACGGTTGTCCAAAAGGTTTTGATATCACTTCCAGAACATTTTGATTCCAAATTCAATGCCATAGAAGAAATGAAGGACTTATATAACCTAAAAATGGACGAATCTCATGGGATTCTCATTGCATATGAAATGAGAAAAGGAATCCATAACTCCAATTAAGTTACATTCAAATCTTCAAGGTCATCAAAGAAAGGGAGAAATTATAATTATAGCAGTGATGATTTCGACACTCAATTTGAACTAGCTCAATTTGTAAGGAAACTAAGGAAAAGATCCAAGCTCAAAGGTAAGTATCCTCTCATTTGTTTTAAATGTGGAAGAATAGGACATTATGCTACAAAATTCCCTCATAAACATGATAGTGATGATGAAGATGAATATAAAAAGAAGATGTTCAAAAAGAAAGGGTTTAACAAGAAGAATTTCTTCTCCAAACAAGATGACTCTAATGAAGAAGATTATGTGATTACTAAGAATAAATCAATTAAAAATGCCTTTCTACACAAAAGAGATGATGATGAGTCCGTCGAAGAAGATAACTATGCTCGAAGCAGTGAAGCATTATTTATGGAATTTACAAATGAAGTTGATTCTGAACAAGAAGAAGAAGGAAATGTGGATGATTTGCTAATTTATTTTATTGAATAAAATGATAAATTATGAAAGGTCATTTCTCTCAAAGTGGAAAAATAGGAAGCAAAGAGGAAGGAAGAATTATTGAACAATAAACTAAAAGAAAGGGAAGAAATCTACGAAAAATGTGAAGTTGAAATTGTTTCCCTAAGAAAAGAGTTGGATCAATTTAAAAAGAGTTGGAAAAGCTCTCAAAATCTTGATAACATCCTTAATACTCAAAGACCTCATCACAAGTTTTGAATTGGTTTCAAAGGAGAATCATCAAATACAAAGGAGAATGTAAATGAAAAAATCCAAAAGAAGTTACATTGACATCCTTTGCAGTCATCAAAAATAGGAGAATCCATCCCATCAAGAGAAAATGTCCACCTTTAACAACCCAAGGAATGAAGGAAGGTTGCCTCCAAGGAAGAATACTACATCATGTCAAGGTTATCCTAACAGGTATCAAACAATATTTCTTGGTTATTGCTTTCATTGTAAAACTTTGGTCATCAAGCTAAGCATTGCAAAGCTCATAAGGATAATATTTCAAGATATAAGATCAATCATCAAAGCAAGCCAGGTAGCCTAAAGCACAAGGACAGATCAAGACTTGCAATTCATTTGATCCTTTGGCTAAGTACGATCTCGTTTGCTCAAAATGCAATGATCATGGTCATCATACACAAAATTGTTCATTCAAAAGAAGATAATTGAAGGAGGAACTCACTACTTATAAACGTGGCCTAGCTTTATGTGCACATAGTGATGGAAATCAATGGTTTGTGGATAGTGGTTGTTCAAGACACATGACAAGTGACCAAAAGAAGTTTATCTCATTAAATAAGAAGGAGGGAAACGTATCTTTTGGAAGTGGATCTGCTAAAATTGTTTGAAAAGGGATTGTTGCTCTTGTTAATGGACAGGGAAAAGCTCAAAACGCACTATTGTTGGAAGGGTTCAAACACAATATTTCAAGTGTTAGCCAGATTTGTGACCAAGGACATAATATTGTCTTCAGTACTAAAGATTGTGGGATAAGTAATTCCTCCTTAGGAGAACTTGTGGAAAAAGGAGTAAGAACACTAGACAACGTATATATTTTGAGTAAAATTCAAGAAGATAAATGTTATTTGAGTCGAGCAAATGAAAACTAGTTATGGCACAAACGATTGGGGCATCTAAACTTTGATAAATTGGTTAATATCATAAAAACATATGTAGTAAGGGACATGCCAAACAATGTCAAGTCAGATCAAGTTGTGTGTGGCCCATGTCAACATGGAAAGCAAACTAGAACTTGCTTCAAGACTAAGGATCTCTCAACATCAAAACCTTTGGAGATCATACATGCAGATTTATGTGGACCAACTACAACTCCAGCTCTACAAGGCGAAAGGTAATTTTCTCTATTTGTTGATGACTATACTAGAATGATATGGGTATTCTTTATAAATTTTAAATCTGAAGCATTTAAATGTTTTAAGAATTTCACAGCTCTTGTGGAAAATGAAAAAGAATCAAAAATCAAGTGTCTTATAATAGATAGAGGAGAAGAATTTACTTCAAAGGAATTCAATGATTTATGTGATCTACATGAGAACTTTCCATAGCTAGAACTCCTCAACAAAATGGAGTAGTGGAAAGAAGAAACAGAACCGTGCAAGAAATGGCAAGAACAATGTTTCTAGCAACTAATTTACAAGCCAAGTTTTGGAGAGAAGCAGTTGGAGTGGCAGTGTATACCTTGAAAAGAGCCCAACTAAGACAAAATAGTGACAAGACTCTCTATGAATTATGGAAAGGAAGACCTGTTTTGGTAAAATACTTCAAAATTTTTGGAAGTAAATGCTTTATGAAGATAAATGATCACTCACCAGGCAAGTTTGATTCTCAAATTGATGAAGGAATATTTCTTAGATATTCTACAACGAGAAAATCATACAAATGCTACAATAATCGACTACAAAAGATAGTAGAAAGAATTGATGTGAAGATTTATGAGGCACTCCCAGAAAAGGAGATTGAAATTTGTGAAGAAGATTCTATTCTTGAATATTTTGAAGAAGATACAACAAAGGAAGAAAAGGATCAAGAAAATCAAAAGGAACCATCTCAAACTCCATCAAAAGTAAAATTTGTTCAAAAACACCATTCGGAAGAACAAATTATTGGGAATATAGATGATGGAATATAGACCCGAAGAAGGATAACTAATACACCAAGAAAAGATAATGTTGTGTTACTATCCATGGTAGAACCGGAAACTTTACTCAAGCTAGTAAGGACCCTCATTGGGTGGAAGCAATGGAAGAAGAAATGTTCCAAATTGAAAAGAATGAAACATGGGAACTTGTACCTCATCCAAAAGATAAAAATATAATTGGAACCAAGTGGGTGTTCAAAAACAAAATGAATGAAGATGGACAAATCATCAAAAATAAGGCAAGGCTTGTTTGTAAAGGTATTCACAAATAAAAGGAATCATCTTTGAAGAAAACTTTGCGTCAGTAGCTCGTATGGAGGCTATATGGACGTTTTTGCCATTTTCTTGTTCAAAATGATTCAAATTTTATCAAATGAACATGAAATCAGCATTTCTAAATGGTGATCTAAAAGAAGAAGTTTACATGGAGCAACCAGAAGGGTTTGACCTAGCAGAACGAAAATACTTTGTATGCAAGTTGAAAAAGACACTATATGGATTGAAACAAGCTCCTAGAGCTTGGTACGCAAGATTGGATCATTATCTACAATAACAAGGTTTCAAAAAGGGAGTGGCAGGAAGCAATCTCTACATGAAGATGGACAAAGACAAATTGTTAGCCACTCTTGTATATGTTGATGATCTAATTTTTTCCAGCAATGATGATGGGATGAGCCATGAATTTGCTCAAAATATGTCGAAGAGTTTGAAATGTCAATGATTTGTGAGTTATCTTACTTCCTTGGACTACAAGTAACTCAAACTAAAGCAGGTATGTTTATATCCCAAGAAAAATACCTTAAAGCCATGTTTAAGAGATATGGGATGGAAGAATATGTACCTATGAGCACACAAATGACCATAGATTGCAAATTAAGAAAAGATGATGAATCCCCTCAGTAGATGCAACTCTTTACAGGTCAATAATTAGAGCTCTTCTATACTTAACTACTTCAAGATGTGATATTATGCAAGTAGTAGGAATGGTGGCAATATTTCAATTAGCTCCTAAGAAATCCCATTTGTTAGTTGTGAAAAGAATTCTCAGATAGCTGAAAGGTACTCTTGATTTTGGTCTATGGTATCCCAAAAGGAAAACTCTTACCATGATAGCTTACATTGATGTTGATTGGGCTAGAAGCATAGATTATCAAAAAATTACCAGCAGAAGTGCATTCTTCATGGGAGATTGTCTAGTATCTTGGCTCAGCAAAAAAAATCTTCTATATCTCTCTCCATAGCTGAAGTTGAATATATAATTACTACATATTGTTGTACAAAAATATTGTGGATGAAGGAAGTATTGAAAGATGTCAACATAGAGACTAATCAACCAATCACCATCTATTGTGACAACACCAGTGCCATCAATATTTCAAAGAATCTGGTAATGCACTCAAAGATGAAACATATTCCAATCAAATACCACTTTCTCCGTGAACAAGTTGTTGAACATAATATCAAGTTGGAATATGTAAATACAAAGGAGAAAATTGCAGATATCTTCACAAAAACCCTACCAACATAAGCATTTGAATATCTTCGCCAAAAGATGGGGGTCATTACTCTTGCATCACATTAAGAAAACACATTGACAAGGGTAGAAGCACCATGATAGCGGGAGCAACATGACAAGAATCAGCTTGATAGGGGGAGTACTTGGGTACCACATTTTCCATTGATTTCAAAGGGGGAGAGAATGTTGAAAGAAAGAAGATTTCCATCAATGACAAAGGGGGAGATTGTTGGTCAATAATTGTCATTGATGGAAATATAAGCACGCTTGATGGATGTTGCACTATTGGAGGATTATAATTGATGACATATATTATCATGTGATTTTAATATTTTTATATTAAACCAAAGTTAATTCGGTTCTTTGAATAATAATCCATTATAGAAGTAATAAACTTTGGAACATTTTTAGCCAAAGTTCACAAATGAAAATATATCACAATGCATATAATAAAACCCTATCGGAGAAATATCATATCGGTGTTTTTATTGTGTGTCACCACTCAAAACCTCCGATCTCTGATATGCGATATCATATAACCTCTAATTTACTATGTTTTCTTATATGTGGACCCGGCTTGATTTAAGTTAACGATTTAATTATCAAATCGTATCTCCCACGTTATTGGAACTTTTGAAATGGCACCTCCGATAAGACATAACCTCTGATTGTCGATATGGTTGTGAATCCGATTGGCTTTATCATAACATTTTCAAAATAATATTGTGTCCCATGCATCAGAACTTTCCTATATCGCAAGTTTTAGAGGTTGTGTCATGTTAAAGCTTTAATACCCATCCATGTCTGCCACTGATGACACTTGATGAAGGATTTGATGACATAGATGACATGGATAGTAGTTGAGGGCACTCTCATTTCAAGAACAATCACAAAGAAAAATATTTTTTGACATCTAGTAGACCTATACCCTATCTCTCATGTTGGCCTCCCTCCAAGGGTCATGTCCCTTCATTTTCAGAATATAATGTATATAAATAAGACCACTGACCTTAATTTTTTTATCATCCATCTCATTTATCCAACACAGAAAGAGAGATACAGTTCACAACTTGTGAACTTGGAGGAATAAAAGACAAAATACTTGGAAGCTAAGGAAGATTTGTGATTGGGTTAGAAAAAGGATGAGTTTACTTGATATCTGAAGCAGACAAGGTTGTAAGAGCTTGGATAGAAAGCCACACTTATCAACACATAACTCAGATCAGGTGGATTCCTTTTATGGCTTGGACCTTTTGTAAAAGCTCATATTTCTTGCACTAAACCACATTCATTCTCACTGCATGTAGCAACAGAAAACACTCAAACCCTATGACCTGTTCTACACTTGACTGTGGCTCGGATGTGGAGAACAGTCCTGTAGATATTTGGAGGAGAGCTCGGACTCCATAGCATTCAGACCCACTGTAATACACATTTTGAGGCTCAAGTATGAGAAAGACTGTCTCCACCATAGATCTCGGATATCACAAATAGTTTGGAGAACTAAACTCAGACACCACAGGCAGCTACTCTTAGCAAACGAGCTCGGACACTACAATTGTCTGTTGGGTTAAGTGTTACACCTCATATATCTTAAATTTTTGGAACAGTGGAGTAAAACAAGACCAAAATTTGGACTTGATGCTAACCAGTGATGGAGGCCTAAGTATCGGTCCTTTATATACATGTGTATACCTATACTAGACCAGTGAAGGAGGAGATAGCTACAAGGATAGCACTTAGATACAATCCAGCACCTTAAGGTAATTGTGGTGGCATCATCAAGGCATATACAGTCAATAGTGGAGGACTAAAGATTGAAGAATGTTGGACAGTCAAATTGTTTTTGGAACTAATTGGACATATGAAGCATTAAACAGTGTAGAACCTTGTGAAGATATTCAAGTTAATTACTCATTTTTATTAAGAAGATTGAAGGGTTGGTGCCATAGCGGTTGGAGCCTCTAAAAATCAAGGTTGGAGCATAAAGAAGGATAGGGTTGAAGTTGTAGAGGTTGGAGCCTCACAAAAGTCCAATTTGGTGCTTGTAAACAAGTTGGACCCTGGATGATTGAAGGGTTGGTGCCCTCAAACATCATTGTACTCAATTTTTTGTAAAAGAGGATTGGTGTCCTCACTTGTTTATAATAAAATACTTATTGTTTATTTTTCGAATTATCATTATGAAGAATCTCAATTGGTAATCTTAACAAATGAAAATAAAAATTGATTCACCCCCCTCTGAGTATTTCCAACATGCTCGTATGTGTATAAATACACCTAAACAAGGGTCTACCTAACTGCATCACGCTTAAACATGAATCCTGCCAATGGATTCAAATTTTGGACCATGAAAACACAACATTCAGATGACGCACATGTTTTCAAACATGACATATTTATGACTCATGCCCTCTCACAAAAAAAGCCTCCAGAAAAGAAAAAGGGGCAAAACACTAAAAAAAGGTTGGCAACCTTGTAATTCTATTGTTTCGAATGAAGAAGGGGAAATCAAGGAGGCTTATTTAAAACAAGAATATAGGAATACCCATGTCATTATGGACATGCACCTCATCAAAAAAACTCAGAAATAGAGCTAATCCATGCAGAGGAACATCATGAAGCGGTGGTGAAAAAAGAAGATAGAATGACAGGCACAAAGAGAGTTCATGTTCCAAAAAACTCAAATTCTAACAAAGAACATCCACTAGAGGTGACCAAGAATGATTTGGAAATGGTCCTTGTTGACCATCCTCCAGGGGGGTGGCAAAAGATTTAGAGAAAGAAAGGAAAGAAAGAGAAGATAGGTGATTTTTATATCACTACATATTCTCCTTTGTAATTTTTATTTTTAGTTTTTCCATGCTCCTAAGTCGTAAGGTTGCACATATTAAATGCTTTTAACATTTGCAAAATATATTTTTTGTTCCTTTTTTCAACAATTGAAATCAAATTACGCCTTTTTCTTGTGTTGTAAAAATTATAAAAATAAAATAAAAATTGTTATTGATCTGTTGCCATTGGACTTAGTGGTTGGAATAGAGCTCCTTATTAGTTGATCAATCTATGGCCAACTTGATTTTCCAATATAGACCCTTACATTAAACTTTAAATGTTTGTCATTTTATTTATTATTTGTTGTGTAATTATCCATGACTGCGTCTTTTATCAATAGCTAAATGCAAGTAAACATCACCTACATGGTAAAAACAAAAGATTTACCTTAGAGAACCGAATGTGGCAAAACTCCAACATTGAAATGGCTTATGCCTAACTTTTAACTAATCTCAAGTAATGGAAAATACAAAGGCTCAATAAAGCTTTATGCTAATGGGAAATCCCAAGAATGAGCAAGATTATCTTGCTCCAAAGCAATGTTCTACCACAAACCAATTGACCATCAGTATCAATCTATTTTTTATCTCTCCCCTTGTATAGGCTAGGTGCGCATGTGGCCATTGATATGACCCACAATAGATCTTTGACATCCCCAAACTCGTATCTAGTGGCCAAACAATAAAACCCCCCATCCATTTTCTATTTCCCTCTTTATCTCCTCCTTCAACAGTAAGAAAGCTAATAACACCATATCAATTTTGATGGCCTTATCTCTACATGTAGCCTTCATTCATTTGTTTCCCCTTTATCAAAATTTTAAACAACACCATAACATAGTGATGGGAGTCTTTTCCAATATCCAAGCTCTAATTGTGAATGCAAATGACTTTTGGGCCCATTTGATCTTTCCATGTAGCAAGTGGTCATTGGCCATGGGGCATAAGGAACCCCCTTCATTCCTCTTATAACTCTATTTTGTTGGCACAGGAGGAAAAGGGAGGAGAGGTAATGCCTATCTATTGTATACTTTTAGTTTCCCCCCACATTGAGTCCCACTTAGCATACAAGCTCTACCCACATTGGGTCTCACTTAGCTTAGAAGCTTTGTCAACATTGAGTACCACTTGCTTTAATTGTGACAAAGGACAAACATATCATCACCTCTTTTTCCCAAAGTCCAGGTCTTGCCATGCCCTTTGCTTAATCATATATAATTTTCCTCGAGGTTGAAGACATGTATCAATCTTCCTTCCAAACTTAATTGAACCCTCTAAATTGTGTTTCCTCTACCTTTCACATAGATTAACCCAACAATGTTCCAATAAGGTCAGAAGATAAGCTTTAATGAAGATTCAAAAAGGAGCTTCAACCATTATATAATAATAGCCTTAAGCCAATATATAAAAATAAGCAAGAGACTTAACTATCAATATTTTTAAAAAAATAGCTTGAGGATTAATCTACCCCTTAGAGTGTTTCTAAGTTGAATCCATAGAGCTTTCATTTTCTTTAGATTATCCATTTGGACCAATGTCACGATGCAAAAAACATAGGTTTATACCCCATCAAGTATAGAGGTTTTGTGTATGTGCGTGTCTATGAGGGAAGGTGTTTTACCTCTCATAGTTAACTCCCTTTGTGGGGTTTAACATATGTCAAACTTGCCAAATTGGTCTTTGTGGATCTTAATATCATAGTTTGTCCTTTTTATTTAATTAACATTACGTAACCAATCTTGTAATAATTGTGGTATAAATGCATAATTGATTCTAACATATCTACATCTTTGAAGTTATTAATGATAATACATCCATAACTCCTTGTACAAGTCAAAATGAATCATGTTTGAACCCTCCAAATGGAAGCTTTGAATAGTGCATTCATATTTTTCTTATCTATTATTAAATGTTGATCCCTGGCACAAAGAGGCAAAGCATCACCATTGTGACGAAAAGGGTCACGTGGTGGAAATATTTATCTATGTATTAATTGTAGAGATGGGGTATAAAGAGGCAGAGCATAGATAAATAACATTGTGATAAAAAGAGCCACATACACAGCAAAAATATCTATTACAAACCCTGATAACCATATTGCTCATTAGTTAATTTGTGAAATTGAATAAATATAATCTTTATTTTGATACATATTTGAAACCAAGTCATGTGAAAAATGTTTATTTTAAAATTCTTATATTTTAATAAAGACAGCCAATCTCAAACTAGAAGGAAATTATGTTGATTTGGGGTAGCCGGATGTGCTCTAGCCATGAAAATTGGTGGAAAGGCTAAAGCACATGAGATCTCCAAGACCCGGAAATGGTTTGGGCGGAATATAACCAGTTTGGGAGATATTAAAATAATTAATATTTTTAATGGAGTCCCTAAGTCTAAACTTAGGGAAAATAAAATATTAATGTGAATTAATATAAAACTGAGTTAGAATGGTCCAAAAGTCATGGATCAAGCCAGATCTAATCTTAGCCATTGATTAGGGACTTAATCTTGGTCGTTGAAATGTCAACAAGAAAAGTATAAGAGGAGGCTTGAGGGTCACTTGGAGAACACACCGAGTTGATCAAAGTTTCGATTTTCTGGGGCAGGTTTGCTGAGGAAGTCGAAAGAGTGATCAGAGATTGCAGCTGAGAGGTAGTGAATACAGAAGCAAAGAGGCAAAGATAGTACCAGGAGGATCAACGCAGAAGCCTGGAGAGATGGACGCCGAGCCAGCCAAAGGTTCACGCAGAGCCAGCCAGGAGTTGCGCAATGCCTCGGGGAGCTAGTGTGGGTGACACAGAGGCTCTAAGGGCTGACATAGGGCCTCCAAAGGCTGACGCGGGGCAAGCCAAGGTGACATTGGGCAGACACTAGGCCAAAAAGGGCTGATGCAATCCCTAGAGGCTAATGCTAGCGTTTTTGTGGGGCATATTGGAGTTGGGAGTTGTCAGAGTGTTTATCCAGGGTTTCAGCGGGAATATCTACTTCTGAGTA
>APFE030273211.1:197668-212343 GCA_000404065.3 Pinus taeda | reverse complement strand
TTTCCTTCAATTGATGATCTGTAATGTGTTGAGCATGTACTTGTATTTATTTTCAGTATTTACATGGTAAATAACTTGTTAATTAATCAAAACAAGTAGGCAGAAATAAATTAGAAAAGTACATGAAGGGTTTCTAACAGTTAGACTTAGAAATTCCAACAAAGTACATACATCGTGTCAGGAAAATAACTTGAGAGATGAACAGCAAAGTTCCTTAGACAATTATTCGAGATCTATTCTTTGGTGATGTTAGCATAATTGCATAAAGAAAACATGTAAAACCATAAATGTGACACTTTAATAAGAAGAAACACATAAAGAGACCATAAAGATGTGTTGACATAGATTGTCATTGATGTCAATATGGAAATATTCGAGGAGCTAAGAGGAGAAATCAGAGCCATCAGAGGAGCAAATAGAGCTATCAGAGGAGCCAAGAGGAGTAGACAAAGCCATCATAGGAGCAAACAAAGAAAAGAGCATACAGAGCCATTTGAGGAAGCAATCAGAGCTATCGGAGCCATCGGAGGAAGCAGACAGAGCTATCGGAGCAAGAATGCCAAAGAATAATCTAGCGGAGGCAAAAGACTTGGGTGTATTGCAAATACACTATCGGAGGCAGAAGTTTTAACGCTATTGGGTCCATAGAACCCATATAGCATCACTCATGTGCATTAACTTGTTTATCGACGAAAGCCTTTACACAGAGAAATCACGCTAAAAACTTAGTGGATTCGGGAAAGCAGACTTGAAATTTTATGCACGGGAGTGTTGAGTCTTATCGGGTCCGGCACATATTATCCCATCGCTATAAGTGAGTGGTCTACGTTAAGGTCTAGACTTGAACCTTTGCGATTTGCAATTGCCGACGTATATCACATCAGCACTTCAGGAGTAGGAGTTATAAAGTGTTAAGCGGCCCATTGTAATCGCCAATAGATATTAGCGATATCGCATCGGACCTCCGCCAAGGGCAAGCACCGATTACAATGAATGTTGCGAATCCAATGCATCATTACACTTGACTCAATGCTATATCGTGTCCGCCATGTCGGAAGTGGCCATTGCAAGTTATAAAGGTGTGGCACGATATGTTGCGGCTGCCAATTGCGATTTCACTGCGGACCCGATGCAGGAAAAAATGCATTAAGAAATGATCCCGATAGTTCAGGAGGTTGAGCTAAAGCCGATTGCGATTGCGATCGAGACGTGGCATGTCCATTAAACAATACAGTCTCTATGTATGCCTATTATCATTGAAAAAGCAGGGCTCTGTTAAATTTTTTTAACATACAGCAACCAAAAAGCCAAGAAGTTGAATGGAAAGCCAACGCAGAGGAAACCGAAAAGCCAAATTCATGAAGAAGAAAAGGACAAGCCAGTAGAGAGGAAGCTGAAGCGAGAGTTGAAGAAGCTGAAGAGTTAGTGGGAAGCGGAAACGAACGGTCAGAGGCATCAAGAATACAAAAACAGGAAAAAACAAGGAAGTGTGTGCAAATAATCAGTGTGAGAGGAAGTCGAAGTTTAGGCAGAGGCAGGAGAAGCAAAAGAACAGGAGTGAAGCAAAAGCTCAGCAGGCTTGGAGCAGAGAACTACATCAAAACAGTTTTTACCAGGTTAGGGTTGGAGCCGACGGGGTTGGAGCCTCAGAACTGAAAGGATTGGAATTCTTGGGAGTTGGTGCTCCTAAGTGCAGAACTATTGTCTTGGAAAAACACAGTTGGTGCTCTGGAGGTTGGAGCCTCACAAAAGTCCAAGTTGGTGCTTGGCAATTGATTGCAACCATTTATATATTGTATTTGTTTCATTACATTATTTGTGTTAATAAAAACATTTATTCCAACTATCTATTTTTGGGTCCATATATATATATTATAAAATATTATATATAATATATATTATATTATATTATATATATCTGTGTGTGTGTTTTGGTGATAAAAAGAACAATTAAAAATAAATATTGATTCACCCCCCTAGTATTTCCAACAATTGGTATCAGAGCAGGCTTCTTCATATTAGCCTAACAGCTTGAAGAAGGATTCATAGCCATGATGAGAAATCACAAAGCATCAGGGATACCTCCTTTGTTCGATGGCACTAACTTTGGTTTCCGGAAAAAGAGAATGACCTACTACTTAATGTCCCTTGGACCTGAAGTTTAGCATTCGATTCTAAATGAGCACCCAATTCCTTCCACTCTTCCAACAGATCCAGACGAGAGGAAAGCCTACATTGCAAATGCAAAAGGTTTGAACTCCATCACTAGTGGAATCACTGATTCCGAGTTTACAAAAGTCATGAATTGCAACTCTGCCAAAGAAATGTGGGATAAGATAATTGGCTTATACTATGGGGACTCAAAAGTCAGGAAAACTAAGCTTCAAACTCATAGAAGGCAGTTTGAAAGTCTGAAAATGGAAGATGAAGAAGATATTGTAGCATACTTTCTCCAAGTAGTTGAAGTGGTAAACTCTTTTAAAGGATTGGGCGAAAACATTAAAGAAAGTACCATTGTTCAAAAGGTATTAAGATCTCTTCCAGATAGGTTTGACTCCAAAATAACCGCCATAGAAGAAATAAAGGATCTGGATACTCTCAAGATGGATGAACTCCATGGAATCCTCATTGCCTATGAGATGAGAAAAGGTGGCCCAAGCTCCAAAGATGCAATGTTCAAGGCTACAAAACCAAAGAAGGGGAAAGAAATAAATGATTGTAGTGATGAATCCGATGTGGAATCTGAATTAGCTCAATTTGTACGAACGCTGAAAAAAGGATCTAAGATAAAAGGTAAGTACCCTCTTATCTGTTTCAAATGTGGAAAAATAGGGCATGCTGCAAAATGTCCTCATAAACATGATAGTGATGATGAAGGAAATTCTAAAAGAATGGTATACAAATAGAAAGGTTTTAATAAGAACTTCTTCTCCAAGCAAGATGAGTCTAATGAGGATGAATTTGTAGTCATCAAAAAGAAATCAGATAAGGAAAGTGACCATGATGAAATCCAAGAAACGTTATTCATGGCATTCACAAATGATGATGACTCAGGGCTAGAAGGAAATGTAGATGAACTGTTAAGAAGTGTCATTGAAGAAAATGAAAAATTGTGGAGTAAAATCATTTCTCTCAAGGTAGAAAACGAGGAAACAAGAAGAAGAGAATATCTCTTGGAAACAAAGCTAAAAGAAAAAGAAGAGACTTGCGAAGAACGTGAAGTCGAAATAGTATCTCTAAGGAAGGAATTGGAGCAAGTCAAAAAGGGTTGGAAAAGCTCTCAAATACTTGAGACTATCAAAAGTCAAAAACCTCAACATGACAAGTCTGGAAAAGGTTTTAAAGAAGAATCATCAAGCACTAAGAACAGTGCGAAAAGCTATGCCGATGCACTTTCCAGCAACCCAAAAGATGAAAAAGTATGTCATCAAAGGTGCATCCCATATCCAAAGAATGAAGAGAGAATAACTCCAAAGAAGAATGTGGATTTGAATCATGGATGCTACAGTAAGTACAAACCAGTATTCCATCAAAGGCCCATCTTAAATCCAAATAATGAAGCGGGAGTAATTCCAAGGAAGGAAATTGACCCAAACCGTGGCTACTACAATAGGTACAAATCTATCTTTCTTGGACATTGTTTTCATTGTAAAAACTTTGGTCATCAAGCCAGAGATTGCATGGCTCGTAAGAGTGAAACACCAAAGCTAAAGGATCAAATAATCAAACCACATGGCCCCAAAAGGCAGGGAAAAATCAAAACCTTCAATTTGTTTTATCCCTTGACCAAATTTGATATGATTTTCTCATTATGCTACAATAATGGACACTATGAACGAAACTGCCCACTCAAAAGGAGAAAAGCAAGTAGTGAGAATCCCAACATGGATAAATGTGGCCTGGCTCTATATGCTCAAAATAATGAAAATCATTGGTTTGTGTATAGTGGGTGCTCCAGACACATGACAGGGGACAAAAGGAAGTTTGTCTCATTAAACAAAAAGGAAGGAAATGTGTCCTTTGGAAGTGGATCTAGCATAATTACGAGAAAAGGAACTCTTACCCTCATCAATGGAAAAGGAAAATCTCAAGATGCTCTACTAGTAGACGGGATCAAACACAACCTTCTGAGTGTCAACCAAATCTGTGATCAAGGACATAATGTTGTCTTTAGCACCAAAGACTGTGAAATAAGGAACTCTTCCTTAAGGCAACTTGTGGCGAAAGGGGTTAGAACACTAGACAACATTTACATTCTGAACAAGATTCAAGAAAATAAATGCTACCTGAGTCAGACAAATGAAAGTTGGTTGTGGCATAAGCGACATGGACATACAAGCTTCGAGAATTTGATCAATATCAACAAGATTGAAGTTGTACGAGACATCCCAAGGCTATTCAAACCAAATCAAGGAGTATGTGGTCCCTATCAACATGGAAAGCAAACCAAAACCAGCCACAAGATCAAGGAGCTCTCTACATCAAAGCCCTTGGAGATCATCCATGTTGATTTATGTGGACCAACTAGAAATCAAGCAGTCCAAGGAGAAAGGTACTTTGTTTTATTTGTTGATGACTATACTAGAATGATGTGGATATATTTTATAAAATATAAATCTGAAACATTTGAGTGTTTTAAGAATCTAAAAGCACTGGTAGAAAATGAAAAGGACTCAAAAATTAAGTGCCTCGGAACAAATAGAGGGGGAGAATTCACATCAAAAGAATTTAATGAGTTTTGTAACATACATGGAATTAAAATAGAATTCTCTACTGCCAGAACACCCTAGCAAAATGGGGTAGTTGAAAGAAGAAACCAGATAGTTCAAGAGATGGCAAGAACAATGTCAGTAGCAGCAGACTTGCAGCCAAAATTCTGGAGAGAAGCAGTGGGGATAGTTGTCTATACCTTGAATCGAACTCAATTAAGACCAAATTGTGAAAAAAATCCTTATGAATTATGGAAATGAAGACCTACTTCAGTAAAGTACTTCAAGATATTTGGAAGCAAGTGCTTCATAAAAATCAATGATGGCTCACCAGGAAAGTTTGATTCTCGGGTTGATGAAGGGATATTCCTTGGATACTCTACACAGAGCAAAGCCTACAAGTGCTACAATTTTGAACTAAAGAAAATAGTAGAAAGCATTGATGTAAAGATTGATGAAGACCTTCTAGAAAAAGAAATTGAACATGAAGATGATCCTCTCATTGAAGAAGAAGAACCTAAAGAAGAAGAAATAGATCAGGAAGAAGAAGAGGAGGAAAAAGAACCACCTCATACCCCTTCAAAGATGAATTTGCTCCAGAAATATCATCCAGAAGAGCAGATTATTGGTGATAGAGATGAAGGGATGCAAACCCGAAGAAGGGTGATAATTACACCAAAGAGAAACATTAATGCTCTTCTATCCATGATAGAACCAGAAACATTTGCACAAGCAATGATCCTCGTTGGGTAAAAGCCATGGAAGAAGAAATGTCCCAAATTGAGAAGAATGAGACATGGGAGTTGGTACCTCGTCCAAAGGACAAAAACATAATAGGAACCAAGTGGGTATTCAAAAATAAAATAAATGAAGAAGGACAAGTTATCAGAAACAAGGCAAGGCTTGTCTACAAAGGCTATTCACAAATTGAAGGAATTGACTTTGAAGAGACATTTGCACCAGTAGCTCATATGGAAGCTATCAGGGTGTTCTTGGCATTTTCTTTCTCAAAATGATTCAAAATCTATCGAATGGACATAAAATCAGCATTTTAGAATTGGGAACTCAAGGAAGCAATCTACTTGGAGCAACCATAAGGGTTTGATCTAACGAAAAGAAAAGACTTAGTCTATAAGTTGAAAAAGGCATTATATGGGTTGAAACAAGCTCCCAGAGCTTGGTATGCAAGATTGGATCACTATCTACAACAACAAGGCTTCAAGAAGGGAGTGGCAGGGAGTAATCTCTACATAAAAACGAATGAAGGTAAGTACTAATCACACTTGTTTATGTTGATGATTTGATTTTTGCTAGCAACAATGATGAAATGAAACATGAATTTTCTCAAAACATGTCAAGACAATTTGAGATGTCAATGATAGGAGAGTTATCTCACTTCCTTGGACTACAAGTATCTCATACCAGAGCATGATTGTTTATATCTCAAGCCAAATATCTTAAAGACATGCTTAAAAGATATGGAATGGAAGATTGTGCACCCATGAGCACATCTATGACCACAAATTGTAAATTAAGCAAAGATGATGACTCCCCTCCAGCAGATGCAACTCATTACAGGTCAATAATTGGAGCCCTTCTCTACTTAACTACTACAAGACCCAACATAGTGCAGGCAGTAGGAATGGTTGGAAGATTTCAATCTGCTCCTAAACAATCCCATTTGTTAGCTGTAAAAAGAATTCTCAAATATCTGAAAGGAACTAATGATTTCGGTCTTTGGTACCCTAAGAGCTCAACACTGACTGTAACTGCATACACCGATGTTGATTGGGCCAAAAGTGTAGATGATCGGAAAAGTACTAGTTGAAATGCATTCTTCCTAGGAGAATGTTTAGTATCCTAGCTCAGCAAAAAACAGACATCCATATCATTATCCATAGCCGAAGCCGAGTATATAGCTGCAGCAGACTGTTGTACTCAAATACTATGGATGAAGAAATCTCTAAAGATGTCAACATAGGTACAGATCAAACCATTTACCATCTATTGTGATAAGACAAGTGCTATCAGTCTCAGCAAAAATCCAGTGATGCACTCAAAGACCAAACATATACCAATCAAGTATCATTTCCTTTGTGAACAAGTAGCTGAACAAAACATCATCTTGGAATATATCAACACTAAGGAGCAGATCGCTGATACTTTCACAAAACATCTTCCTCGAGAAGCATTTGAACATCTTCGTCAAAAGATGGGGGTTATTTCTTTAGCATCACTCAAGTTCATTCATAAAGATGTTGCAGGATAGGGGGAGCAGTTCAACAGGGGTGAGCCCATATGCATTCCTTTTCCATTGATGTCAAAGGGGGAGAAAAGAAGAATATTGCCATCAATAACAAAGTGGGAGATTATTGACATAGATTGTCATTGATGTCAATATGGCAATATTCAAGGAGCCAAGAGGAGCAAATAGAGCCATCAGAGGAGAAAACAGAGCTATCGGAGGAGCCAAGAGAAGCAAACAGAGCCATCAGAGGAGCAAACAAAGCAAAGAGTAGATAGAACCATTTGAGGAAGCAATCAGAGCTATTGGAGCCATCGGAGGAAGCAGACAAAGCTATCGGAGCAAGAATGCCAAAGAATACTCTATCGGAGGCGGAATACTTGGGTGTATTGCAAATACACTATCGGAGGCGGAAGTTTTAACGCTATCGGTTCCATAGAACCCATATAGCATCACTCCTATGTATTTACTTATTTATCGTCGAATGCCTTTTACACAGAGAAATCATGCTAAACACTTAGCGGATTCGGGAAAGCGAACTTGAAATTTTATGCACGGGAATGTTGAGTCTTATCGGGTCTAGCACATATTATCGCATCGCTATAAGTGAGTGGTCTACGTTAAGGTCTAGACCTGATCCTTTGCGATTTGCAATTGCCGACGTATATCGCATCGGCACTTTGGGAGCGGGAGTTATAAAGTGTTTAAGTGGCCCATTGCAATCGCTGATAGCAATTAGCGATATCGCATCAGACCTCCGCCAAGCGCAAGCGTCGATTGTGATGAATGTTGCGGATCTGATGCAACATTACACTTGACTTAATGTTATATCGTGTCTGCCATGTCGGAAGTGACCATTGCAAGTTATAAAGGGATGGCGCGATATGCTGCAACTGCGGATTGCAATTTCATTATGGACCTGATGCAGGCAAATATGCATTAAGAAATGCTCCCGATAGTTTAGGACGTTGAACTAAAGCCGATTGTGATTGCGATCAAGACGTGGCATGTCCGTTAAACAATACAGTCTCTGTGCATGCCTATTATCATTGAAAAAACAGGGCTCTGTTATAGTTTTTTAACATACAGCGATCGAAAATCCAAGAAGTTGAATGGAAAGCCAGCGCAGAGGAAACCGAAAGCCAAATTCATGGAGAAGAGAGAAGCCAAAGGACAAGCTAGCGAAGAGGAAGTTGAATCGAGCGTTGAAGAAGCTGAAGAGTCAGTGGGAAGCGGAAACGAACTGTCAGAGGCATCGGGAATACAAAAATAGGGAAAAACAAGGAAGTGCGTGCAAATAATCAGTGTGAGAGGAAGTCGAAGTTCAGGCAAAGGCAGCAGAGGCAGGAGAAGCAGGAGAACATGAGTGAAGCAGAAGCTCAACAAGCTTGGAGCAGAGAACTACAGCAAAATAGTTTCTACTAGGTTAGGGTTGGAGCCCACGGGGTTGGAGTCTCAAAACTGAAAGGATTGGAATTCTTGGGAGTTGGTGCTCCTAAGTGCAGAACTATTCCCTTGGCAAAACAGAGTTGGTGCTCTCAAGGTTGGAGCCTCACAAAAGTCCAAGTTGGTGCTTGGAAACTCATTGCAACCATTTATATATTGTATTTGTTTCATTGCACTATTTGTGTTAATAAAAACATTTATTCCAGTGATATGTTTCAGTGTTCCATATATGTATGTGTGTGTGTGTGTTTTGGTGATAAAAAAAACAATAAAAAATAAATATTGATTCACCCTCCCCCCACCCCCTCTAAGTATTTCAAACAAGACGATGCACCAATATTTGATAACAAAGTTCATTCACAATGTGTGAGTTATGTCTCCAACCCCAGCTACAAAGTAAAGAGGCATCTATATTGTCCCAACGAAATGAAAAGGCAACCACATGGAAAAATACATCATTATACCTCACTTTTGAGAGTGACCTGAAATGGGTTGCTCAAATCCAAAATCTGATTGCACCAGTGAAATCCTTGCGAAATTCTGAGTAAAATGAGTATTAACTCAATCAGATTCCAACATTGTCAACTTTGGACCCCCAGAGAATCTCCAAGATTCTATAACAGAATCTTCTGGAAATATTCTAAGTATGTGCACTGCCTAGCCCCACCGCAGGGTTCTGCGACCCTCTTAGTTCCCTCAACCTGCACATAATTTCACCTTGACCTCCTCCTCCAGTGCATTTTTTGTCAAATGAAATGACAAGGGTTTAATATTACCGCATCGGCAAACTTAACAAAGCCCCGCCCAATCGCGGGTTGGCTAGCATGATGAATTTAGAGTGTTTATCCTTGTGTGGTTGCAGGTTCAAACCATCGCAGACCTATTTTATATATATAACGAAACATTCGATGTTGCAATTTTTGGTGGTTTTGTCGTTTTTGTTGAAAATAGCAACAAGAAATTATAAAAATAGAAGTGCTAAAAATAGCACTGTTATAAATAGCATTTTGGGATACATTCCAATTTTAGTTAGTCCCTAAACTAAAATTGGGAATTACAATTTGAATTTGATCTTAGTAGTAGTTGTTAATTAGTTGTAGGAAAGCAAACATGAAGTCTATGTGAAGACATACAACAATTTCTCCATTAATTGAGGAAGTTATCCCTTGATTAAAGGAGATCATGATGAGTTGCACTTTGAGTTATAATTAGTTAGCTCAATTAACTGAGTTAAGTCCAGTTAGATTAGTTCAAATACTTTTTTGAACTAATTGTGAGTTCAGTTAGTTAATGCATGCATGCATGTAACTGTTGCACTTCAGATAACTGAATATTCTCTCATAAATAACTCATGCATGTCAGTTTAATCAGAGACCCAATTGAGATCAGATGATGGGACAGAGTACTATCAGTTGTAGGAATATTCCTTGGAAGATATATCTTGCATGCATAAGGAATTCATTCCTTGGAGATTGCGCAGTTACTTTTGAGTTTGATGAGTGTGTGATGAAGCCAATTCACACAGGTGGTAGCATTGGACCCCAAGAGAAACTGCGCAAGGAAATAGGAGGATTGGAGGGCTAAGGGAAGGCATATCTTGTGTCTATTCAGTCTGTGAGTTGTATTGTTGGATTGTACTGAGAGCAGGATAGCTTGTGAGCTAGAGCTTTGTGTAAACCATACATATTTCCACTTGTATGATAATACAGAGATCAGGGTTTTTAACTGAGGCTTTCCTCAGAGTATTCTTTTGTGTTCATGTGTGATTGCTTTCTCATTCTCAGTTATATGTGTTCTATTTGATCATGCTCAAAATCGATTAAGTTTGTTGTAAAAGTAGATCTTGTATTTTGCTTTAGTATATTGCATAATCTATTGATCTACATTGGCAAATTCTACATGGTATCAGAGTAAAGGTGATCAAAGCGAAGAACAATATACAAAGAAGGGAGAAGTTCAAAGTTTCAAGTTTCAAGTTCTTGATTATAGAATCTGAATTCTTATCACATCTCAAATTTCACTAATGGCGTTCAACAGTTTAAGACTCGAGTATGATTTTGATGGCAGCTCGAATTATATAGCCTAGAAAGACCGCATGGAAGCAGTATTAGAGGAAAACGGTCTAAAGGACTTCATTGATCAAGAAGTCCCCAAGACAGCAGCAGCTAATGCTACAGAGTTGGCGAAATGGAAGAAATGTGAGGCTAGAGCGAGGAGAATCCTCCTAGAGGGAGTTCAAGACCACATTGTCTCGAGCCTCCATGGGAAAGAGACATTGTTTTCAATGTGGAAAACATTGACAGATCTATATCATAACAGCAGCGATCAAAGGAAGTTGGCGTTGAAAGGCAAGCTTCGGAAAATCAAGTGTGAAAAGAGCAACTCGATCTCTACATATCTGAACAAGCTCACCACCTGCAGGGATGAGCTTGGAAGTGTAGGGATCACGACAGCAGATGATGACATGGTGAGTCTTGCTCTCCTCGGTCTTCCTAAGAGCCGGCATAGCTACCAAGACTTGGTTAATGGAAGAGATAAACTGCCAGATTGGGAACGACTTTGGTCGAATCTGATGCAGGAGGAGATAAGAAAAAGAACCAAAGATAGATCTTAATCAAAGCAAGATGATGAAAAAAATCTAGCCTTAGCAAGTAAGGCGAGGAAAGGGAAAGGGAAGGCGTCCCATCCCAAATCGAGTTCTTCCCATGGTGGGAAGAAGTTTGACAAATCGAAAGTGTGATGCTTTCATTGTCATGAGGTGGGCCATTATGCTACGAATTGTCCACATAAGAAATCCAAGAAGGGATCAGACGGTGAGGCATTGGCCTCACAGTTCGAGTTGGATTTCTCTCTCATCGCATGCATGGTTTCATCCATGGTGGGATGTGTTTGGTACCTGGACAGTGGAGCCTCTTTCCACATGTTCGGCGACAAGAATCTTTTCAGTACCGTGGAGGAGAAGGATCTCCAGATGCGAATCAAGATGGGCGGTGATGGAAAGTATCGTGTTTCAGGTGAAGGTATAGTTGTGTTTCAGAGGGGGCATTGAGCTCCTCTCACCCTCACTGATGTAAAGTATGTACCGGGTCTGAAGAAGAATCTTGTGTCTGTTGCTATGCTACAAGAAAAAGGCTATGACGTAGTGTTTAGTAAAGGAAAGGTATTCTTGAGGCATATCGGTACTGGATAGACCAAGAGGATTGGGATTCGAGTAAAGAATCTCTACAAGCTAGAGGTAGACGACTACACTGCATTGAGTTCCAAAATAGAGGTGGTGCAAAGCCAATATGTTGGCGAGCTATGGCACAGAAGATTGGGCCACTTGCACCATGGGGCCTTGAAGATCATGCAACATATTTCTACCGAACTTCCCAAGGGAAAACTGAAGCGGACAGATACATGCAAAGGTTGTACCTTGGGTAAGTATGTGAAATATTCCTTTCAGGATTGAGACAGTAGAGCTGGAGCAATCCCGAAGCGAGTTCACACAGATGTTTGTAGACCATTCTCTACAGCCTCCACCGGTAAACAAAGGTACTATGTTATTTTTATTGATGATTTTTCTCGTAGATGTTGGATCTAATTTATGCAAAAGAAGGATCAGACCTTCTTGAGGTTTTGTGAGTTTAAAGCCTTGGAAGAGAAGGAATTTGGAAAGAAAATAAAAGCCTTGTGTAGCGACAATGGTGGAGAGTATGTCTCCCAACAGTTTAAGGACTTCTGCGCAGCAGAAGGAATTAAACGGGAGTTGACAGCACCCCATAACCCATAGCAGAATGGGGTGGCCGAAAGGAAGAACAGATCGATTTTGGGAGCAGCTCAAGCGATGTTGCATGACCAAAGCCTACCACTTCATTTGTGGGTTGAGGCATGCAATACAGCAGTATACTAACAGAACAGAAGCACGCACTGTATACTGGGAATGAAGACACCTATGGAGGCCTTTTCCAGGAAGCGACCAGATGTGAGTCACTTCAGAATCTTTGGATCATCGGTTTATTGCCATGTGACAAAAGATGCTCGGAAGAAGCTAGATCAAACAGCGAAGTTGGGGATACTTGTGGGGTACACTGATACACCCCACAACTATCGGGTGTTCCTACCTACTAGTCAGAGGACAGTGGTACGTAGAGACCTGAAGTTTGACGAGTAGAAAGCCATGCAAGTATCACTTAAGAGGGAGCTCAAGTTGCATGCAGAGGAGGAACTTTCTATTCCTAAGGAGGAGAAGCCTCAAATTGATGCGGAGCAGCCGCATGCAGAGGATCCGGGAGTGGAGACATCCACTCATGCTGAGTCTTCCAGAGATGGGCGAAAACGCTCAAGGGAAGTTGACAAGTTGATGTTGGATGCACGAGACAATGTGGGATAGCCATCTTCTCAGTGCAGACAAAGGAGGTCACCCGAGCGGTACACTGGTTACATGGCCCTGGTTGGGGAGTGTGTAGAGACCGAACCTTCTTCATTCGAGGAAGCAGTGCAGCAACCAGTCTAGGTTGATGCTATGGTAGAGGAGTATGACTCTATCATTCAGAAGAGAGTGTGGGATATTGTCCCAAGACCTCAGGACAGGTCAGTGATTAGTTCCCGATGGCTTTACAAAGTAAAGCAGGCCGTTGATGGCAGTGTTGACAAACATAAGGCAAGGTTTGTTGCCCGTGGTTTCTCATAGGTCGAGGGAATCAACTACGATGAGACCTTTGCTCCTGTAGCAAGGTACCCATCTATCAGATCGATGTTGGCACTATCAACTCAAATGGGTTGGAAGATCCATTAGACGGATGTAAAGACAACATTCCAAATTGGGAAGATCGAGGAAAAGGTGTACATTGAGCAGCCGAAAGGTTTTGAGACCTTCGATCATGAGTCGCATGTGTGCTGACTCAAGAGGGCTTTGTACAGGGTGAAGCAAGCACCTCATGTTTGGTACACCGAGATTGACAGCTATTTCACGAGGTTGGGCTTCACCAAGAGTGAAGTAGATGCGAACCTTTACCACATCATGGTATAAGGTAAGCCATTGATCATTGTTCTTTACGTCGATGATCTAATTTTGACAGGTGATGATCAGTTGATCAAGTCTTGCAAGGAGAACCTTGCAAGAGAGTTCGAGATGAAAGACATGGGCCTTATGCACTACTTTCTAAGCATGCAAGTGTGGCAGAAAGATGCGGAAGTATTTGTGTCTCAAAGAAAGTATGCTAATGTGATACTCAAGCGCTTCCATGTGGAGAAGTGCGAGCCCATGCAAACTCCTCTAACTGGTAAAAGAGGAAGGAGGATGCTACTTCATGTGAGGTAGTAGTTGCTATTATTTATCGGCAGCTTGTGGGTTCATTGATGTATCTAGTGAACACACAACTAGACTTATGCTTTGCGGTGAACCAGCTGAGTCAAGCTATGGTTCAGCCTACCAAGTTATTTTGGAAGGCAACGAAGCATGTGCTGAGATACCTCAGAGGCACATCTCAGTATGGATTTTGGTACAGATGGACAGAGGGAGTGAAGCTTCAGGGCTTCACAGATGTAAATTGGGCAAGGAGTCCATCAAACTGGAAGAGCACTTCTAGAGGAATCTTCAACCTTAGTTCAGTTGCAGTTTCCTAGTACAGTAGAAAACAGAGGCCAGTTGCACTTAGCTTAGCAGAGATTGAATACATGGCTACCAGTCAGGCAGCTTGTGAGGCCATTTGGATGCGAAATATTCTAGTGGGATTGTTTGGCCAAAGGATGGATCCAACTGTGATCTACTACGATAATCAGAGTTGTATCGAACTCTCTGAGAATCCAGTATTTCATGACAAGTCCAAGCACATCGATATCCGGTACCATCATCTTCGAGACGGTGTGGTGAAGAGGATCATGTTGTTGCTGTATGTTTCAACCGAAAAACAGGGTGCAGATATTTTGACTAAGGCATTGTCAAAATGCAAATTCAAGTTCCACAGAGACAGGATTAGAGTCACTGATAATCTCTTTCTTGTTGAGAGGGAGTGTTGAAAATAGCAACAATAAATGCTAAAAATAGCACTGGTATAAACAGCATTTCGAGATACATTCCAATTTTAGTTAGTCCCTAAACTAAAATTTAGAATTCAAATTCAAATTTGATCTTAGTAGTTGTAAAATAATTAATTAATTCATCTTGAGTTAATTGATTTTAGGAAATCAAACATGAAGTCTATGTGAAGACATGCAACAGTTTCTCCATTGATTGAGGAAGTTATCCCTTGATTAAAGGAGATCAAGATGAGTTGTACTTTGAGTTGTAATTA
>APFE030273211.1:181375-196961 GCA_000404065.3 Pinus taeda | reverse complement strand
GATGAGTTGTACTTTGAGTTGTAATTAGTTAGCTCAGTTAACTAAGTTAAGTCCAATTAGATTAGTTCAAATAGTTTGTTGAACTAATTGTGAGTTCAATTAGTTAATGCATGCATGCATGTAACTGGTGCACTTCAGATAATTGAATATTCTCTCATAAATAACTCATGCATGTCAGTTCAGTCAGAGACCCAGTTGAGATCAGATGATGGGACAGTGTACTATCAGTTGCAGGAATATTCCATGGAGGATATCTCTTGCATGCAGAAGTAATTCATTTCTTGGAGATTACGCAATTACTTTTGAGTTTGATGAGTGTGTGATGAGGCCAATTCACACAGATGGCAGCATTGGACCCCAAGATAAACTGCGCAAGGAAATAGGAGGTTTGGAGGGCTGAGGGAAGGCATATATTGTGTCTATTCAGTCTGTTAGTTGTATTGCTAGATTGTACTGAGAGCAGGATAGCTTGTGAGCTAAAGCTTTGTGTAATCCGGACATATTTCCACTTGTATGATAATATAGAGATCGGGGTTTTTAGCTGAGGCTTTCCCCAGAGTATTCGTATGTGTTCATGTGCGATTGCTTTCTCATTCTCCGTTATATGTGTTCTATTTGATCTTGCTCAAAATTGATTAAGCTTCCGCAAATTTGTTGTAGAAATAGATCTTGTATTTTGCTTTAGTATATTGCATAATTTGTTGATCTACAATGGGAAATTCTACATTTTTAACCATAACTAATTTTGTCGCCAATTTTATCTAACCGTCGTTAAGTTTAGCCCCCCAAACTGCCAAAGTTGATTGGAACGCCAATTTTGGTGTGGGTCCAAATTTCTCTGGCACTAACTAAAACTTTGTCATGTGGCCAAGTTTGACTGTAACTTTGATTGAGCATAACTTTTTCATATGAACTTTGATTGAGGCGTCATTTGCGTTGTTGAATTCTTTGCAACAAAATCTTCGATTTGATATTGGTTTTGCTAAGAGTCAAGGACTTTGAGTTTTAAGCCTTTTAGGGTCCTCTTGGATCATTCCTCCCCACTGAGAAGCTTTTGGTCCTCCAAAAGTATAAGGAGGAACTACAAGATGATGTACTCCCCATTTTCTGCATAACAAACATATTTAACAGGCCACACTTTCCTTTCCTTCACCTTCATACTTCGGAACTAGAATGATGACGCTGACACATTTATTCATATGCATATCTATAGTTTCCAATGTTATAAAACACTCATGGTCAAGTTTTACACTAATTTACAACATAAACCATATCCTTCACTATCCAACTAAAAGCCAAAATATCACTATGATGCATACTCAAGTGATGTTATACACTTCATCACTTTTACAAGTTTTTGCCCATCAATGGGATCTTTAAAAAGAAACATGTCATTTGTAATTATGGTCATACTCAACTACTTAAAAAGGTTACCCATCTCTTATCTAACCAGGCTAATGGGCTCTCTTCCTTGTTGAATTGTTTCACCAGTGGATTCCTTCACAGGTGCTTTCATAGGCTTTTGGTCCTTCTTTAGGCATAGCTATGGATGGATCTTCCAAGATATGGTTTTTTGATGTCCACCCTTGTCATAATGGTTGCAATGGTTTTTCTCCCTCCATACTTTCTTGACCTTCTTTTGTGTCTCCTTCTTGGACAACATATCCTTCCTTGAATGGTTGTCTTTGGTGCAGCTTTGGTGAGGAAAACTTGACTTACCTCTTCCTTTGAAATGCTCATTATCACTGGAAGGTTGTGATGTGCTCTTAGCATCCTGCATTGACTCAAACGTGTCACTTGAAGACTCTTGTCTCCATGGGTTTGAAATCTCCTCCAACTTCATCTCTGACATAACGCAACCATGCATATCGAGGTATTTCCACCACTTGGATGGGATTCACAATGCCTTGGGCACCAACTCCTAAGCCATTTCCTTCATATCCCATCTTCTTCATTAGTTTGAACCAATGCCCTTGGTGTGCCTTTCAAATGTACCAAAATCATCATCATAATGAGAATATGAAACTGAAGAATCACTGACATAATTTACCTCGGTTGTCAATTTTGAAGCGGGTGATGATAGCTTCACTAAGCCTTCACTACACTTCAACTTTTCCAAGGCCTCTTTGGTGTCCTGTCACTGAAGTTTCAATCTTTGCTTCTCTTATTCTACTTCTTGTAGTAGTCTTCTCAGTTCAACATTTTCTACTTCAATGCTCTACTTGATCTCCTCAAATTCTTAAAGCCACACATTCATTGATGTTCTCATCATTGGTCCAACACCTGCAATCCCAACAATTGTGATCTTCATCTCATTGCCTAAATCAAAACCCATGTCATGTTGCCTTGTAGCAACGGTTTTTTGCTTCTCTTTGCCACCATACTTCTTAGGCTTTAACTCTAGATGTAGTTTTTAGCAATGCTTTTCATCATGCCCTTCTTTCTTGCAATGAGCACAAGAGGGTTTTTTTTCTTTTTCTTTGTTGTCATTGTCTTCTTTGCATGGTCATCTTGTTCATGCTTTCCCTTGTTTCCAAGGCGAATAACTTTCACACTAGCTTCATCAAGAGTAGTGGTATCAAACAACAATGAATGTCAAAGATATTTGTGAAAAGCGCCAATATATTTCATCGAAGTATCAAGTGAATCTAAAGGAATACTCAACGTCAATGCTTGCTTCCTAAACTCTTTTGTAAAGCTTTAAACATTTTGACCTTGGCCTTGTCTCATTTTTTGCCATTCCATCATGGTTTTTCTTCAATAACCCAATGGATAAAATTGTCCTCTTAATACAGATGTAAATTCAAACCATGAAGAAAGGGGTTTACCATTATGCTTGTTGTCTTTCTAAAGTTTGTTCTCCCACCATGCAAGAGTTGTCTCTCCCAATAGAGAGATGTTAATTGGATCTTTGCCTCATCCTGTTTGATCTATTGTATGCAGCAATACACTTCTATCTGTCTAATCCAATTGTTTAGCTTTTATGCATTAGCTTCTCCATTAAACATAGGCAAATCAAATTTCACATCTAACTTTAAAAAAGGCTTTTTAGAAGCATCTCTATGATGACTATTTGAATGATGAGAAGATGAAGAAGAATAAAATTCACTTGAAGATGGAGATGGAGGTTCAGGAGGGTCTCCTCCACTTCCTTGATTTACCGAAGCATTGTCCTCTGCTTTCTCTTTCTTCTTCTTGTCCTTCTTCGCTATTCTCTTCTCATAATCTACAAACAATTTATCTACCATGCATATCATCATGTAAAAGGTTTTGTGGAAAGTTTTGTCATTCTTGGTGTGAACATCATCATTCTCCATTGTTTCTGTGTTGCACATCCAATATCGAAGTCAAAAGACTTGAGTTTTCCTTCACCCTCTTTGAGTTTGGCTCTGGTTATCATCCACACTAGCAATTCAAATCAGCAAGAACACCGCTTTTATACCAACAATATCTGGGATCTTTTCTTCGGTGATGTTAGCAGAATTGCATAAAAAAAGCATGTAAAACCATATATGTGACACTTGAAGAAGAATAAACACGTAAAGTGACCATAAAGACAATGCACTAATATTTGATAACAGAGTTCACTCACAATGTGTGAGCTACATCTCCAGGGCCAGCTGCAAAGTGGAGAGGTCTCTATATTATCTCAGCGAAACAAAAAGGGAGGTACATGGCAAAATAATTCATTATACCTCACTTTTGGGAGTGACTTGAAAATGTGTTGCTCAAATCCCAAATTGACTGCACCATTGAAATCATTGTGAAATTTAGAGTAAAATGAGTATAAACTTGACCAGATTCCAACACTATCAACTCTAGACCCCCAAAGAATCTCCAAGATTCCATTATAAAATCTAAGAATATTCCCTAAGAATATTCCTCTCAGTATGGATGCCACCTGGTTCTACTACAGGGTTTTGCGGCCCCCCTAGTTCCCTTGGCCCACACGGAACACTGCTCCATCCTCCTCCACCCGTTTGTTGTTGGTTGAACGAAATGACAGGGGTTTAAATATTACTGTGTCGGTGGACTTAACAATGCCCTATCAGATCGCAAGTTGGCTGGCACATTGAATTTAGAGTGTTTGGTCCGATGGGGTCACAAGTTCAAAACCCCTACGAACTCATTTTATATATAAAACCAAACATTCAATTTTAATTTTTAAAGCATTGTTACAACCTCTGCCAAATTTGGTAGCACCCGATCGGATTGAGGAGGTTGGCAGGTGGAGTAATGAAGAAGCAATGGTGTGCAAGGACGAACAGCGCCGCCAGGTTTCAAGGTATGATGGATACAGGTAGTAGGAGCGGTGCGACGGGTCATAGATCGGAGCGAAAGGACAGGAAGGGGCCGGGGAATGACGGTGGCGTTGTCAGGATGTCAGACAAAGGCCAGGGAAATGATCTCGAGAAGACAGGGGACAGCAGAATGGACAGGGAGGTGGAGCCTAAGGACATTAAGAAGGGAGGTATAAGGAAGGCAGAGTGGCGTAGAGGGACGAGAGATAGCGCATGCAGGGAAACCGGCGAGAGAGGAGAAAAGCGGCAAGATACAGACAGGAGAAAGCACAGCTTAGGAAGCAGGACGGAAGGAGCAGGGACGCACAGACCGGGGACAAAGAACAAAGAAAGAATGGCAGTTGAAGGAAGCAGAGCGGCGAGGAGATGGATGCGAAGCACCGCTAGTGATGGGGACCAGAGCCGAGCAAGCCAAGACGTAAAGGGCAAGGGGAAATTTGGAAGAGGACCCCGAGCAGTTTTACATCCCGGTATATGAAGTGTCTGAGGATGATAATGAAGCCCATGAAGACGAATTGGAAATGGCAGCGGAAGGAATTGACAACCGCGGCCAAAATGAGTAGGGTATCGGAAACAAAGCTATGAAAAGGGGCCAGAAGGAAGCCGAAGATAGACAGGAGCCGGGTGACGAGGTTGGGAAAGGTAGGCGAGGACGAGGGCGAGGCCGCCGTGGACGAGGAGGTCAAAGCAGGCGAGGAATCGCTGAAGGGAGAAGCAGGAGGGGCCGACGTTGTCGGGAAGGAACAGCAGAAGACGGGGAGACCAGCACGGGAGTAGAAGGTAGACAGGGGAGGAGAACCATAGAAACAAGAGTTAGAATAGCAGAGCGAGCCTATAATGAACAAACAAACCCGAAAATTCGAAGAATAATAGAGCACTGGGAGGAGGAGGTCATTCAGGCACAGTCAGAGGAAGAAATGGAGGACTGGATGGATCTTATGCCGGACCTAGGCCATACCCGAAGCAGAATGACTCTGTATAAGCAATCCCTGCACCTCTATTGGGTCATGAAAAGACTTATGGCCAAAGCCATGGAACAGATAGCCTTAGAAATGGCTGAATTGTCACAGGGCATCCCCAACCTGAAGAAAGAGATGAGGAACATCCTGATCACCCTGCTCATGCAAGACAAAAGGCTGGAGGATCTTCAGAAGCAGCTAGAGGCGAATGGCCTGGTGGTCAAGAAGGAAAAGGAGCAGCATGAGGACGTCGGGACTCAATGAAGATAGGCATGTTTTTTTCTGATATAGATAGAAAATGCAAATTTTTAGTTTTTCCTTAGATATGTATAGGAATTATGATAAGACTTATTTGCAGCTAATTGTCAATGTTACTAGTTACCAAATGAATGTTTACAAAGCATGGACAAACAGTATGAAAACATTTTATTTTTGGTCTGCAGTCAAAAACTATAGGTGGTCAATAAACCTGGTTTCCCTTCGGGGCAGGTTGAGATCACCTTAAGATTGTAATGGTTTTCTTTTTGGATAATAGAGAATGGTAACTCCCCAGCTTACAAAAAAAAAAAAATTGGTAAGATGCTATTAGTTTTGGCAGTTCTACCATTTTTAACCATAACTAAGTCTCTTGCCAAGTTTACCTAATAGTTGCTAAGTTTAGCCCCCAAACCGCCAAATTTGGTCAGACTGTCAATTTTGGCGAGGGTCTAAATTTGTCTTAGCTCCAACTAAAACTTTGACATTTTGCCAACTTTTACTATAACTATAACTAAGCATAACTTTTGCATATGAACTCCAATTGAAGCACCATTGGATTCTTTGCGACGAAATTTTTGATTTGATGTTTGGTTTCGCTGAGAGTCGAGCACTTTGATTTTTAGGCCTTTTAGGATCCTCCTGGATCAAATAATAAGGGTTAAGGTCTTATAACAAGGAGACCATTGGAAATAACAATCTAATGATATACACACCTCATAACTTTGTCCTTGTATTATAATGACATATCTTCATTTTGAATGAACAATCATAATATATCTGCAAGGACCTATACTAGAATTACTAGAATTATGTTTGGTATGGTGATTACCATTTCTAATACAAAATTTGACTAGAAAGTTAGTACAAATCTTTTTAAATGGAAAGGTTTATGATATTCAAATCTCGTAAACGTTTTACCCCCCACGAGGCAGCGTGTTGGCCAACAAACACATTTCTAAGGTGTTTGTGTCAATGTGCAAGTCACAAGTTCAAACCTCGACTTACCTGTGTGTCGTGCTTGGGGTGGTGTGGTTGCACTTAGAGGTTATAGTGGTAGTGGTTGGGGATTGGCCCCGTGTCACAAGAAGTTAAGATGTGAAGATTTTGATAGTTCTAATTCTCTTATTGTTGATCCTATGTTATTATACTTAACTCATGTCCATGTGTTTGTGTTGAACAATAGAATAGAAGATTTTGTTAGTCCTAGTTCACTTATTGTTGTTGTAAAATGTTTCCTTATAAACCTTTTTGTTGATTTTCGATAGCAGCGAATGTGCTCTAGCTCCGAAATTTTGTGGAGGGGCTAGAATACCTGAGATCTC
Organism: Pinus taeda; assembly: GCA_000404065.3. Taxonomy (NCBI): domain Eukaryota; kingdom Viridiplantae; phylum Streptophyta; class Pinopsida; order Pinales; family Pinaceae; genus Pinus; species Pinus taeda. Next base: position 190,121 of record APFE030273211.1, on the reverse strand, counting down.
CAAAACCAAGAAATCATTTAAAGAAATTCCACCCGGATGAGGAGTTATTAAAATAATTAACATTTTTTAATGGGTTCCTAAGTGTAAACTTAGGAAAATAAAAATATCAATGGGTATTAATAAGAATATGGGTGAAAAACTTCTGATGATCAAGTCTGTTTTAATCTTAGCTATTCATTAGGGACTTAATCTCAATCGTTGATTCATCAACAGGAAAAATATAAGAGTAGACTTGAGGGTCAGTGGGAGATACACTTGAGAGATCAATGGTTTTGATTTTTCTGGGGCGTGGTTTGCTTTGAAAATCAAATAAATGATATGTTGCAATGAGGGGCGGTAGCAGAGAGTTTGATTGGAAGGATGTTCCGAACCGAGTACCAAACAGAGAGGCAGCACAAAGGCCTACGCAGCCCAGAGAAGGGGCTCACGCAAAGCTGATGCAGGCCAAGAGGGTTCTTGCAGTGGCAATGCGAGATAACCAAGGGAAGTTCAAGATTTTGTTGGGAGTTCGATGTTTTGAGCTAGGAGGGCTAAAGTCGAAGCTTCCAAGGGAAAATCGATCCAAAAGAGAAATGACGCGGTCTCCCAAAGGCAAGACACTAGCCCACACAGAGCAAATTTTGCTGGGATTTCGCAGTGCTTGCCGAAGTTAGTGATTCGATGGATCAGTTGAGACTTGAAAAACAAGGTAAACCCTCGTATGTATTTCTTCTTGTTGTAATATCTATGAAAGGTTAACCTATGTGAGAGACAACTTGTTATACTCAGATTTTGCTTGTTTAATAATACAAACCTTCTATATGTTGTAATGGTTTTCCCGAATTAGGTTTTTCTGAAGACGATTGTCCAAAAATAACAGTGTCCCTTGTGTATTTGTCTCGTTATATTTCATTTCATGATCTATATATATGTGTAGTATGCAACAGTGTTTTCATCGCTATTTAAGTAATTAAATAAACATGTTGAATGTAAAAGCGAGTAAGAGATGATAAACCAGTGATTATGGTAGGATTTTTTTGTGTAAATTCAGAAATTTTCTCACTTTTATGATTAAAATTTATATAAAATACTTTTTCATAAACAATCTCAGTGAAAATGTAAAAAATTTAATAATTCTAGTTCTCTTGTTGTTCCTCACTAAAATGTGTTCTCAATAAATCTTTTATTATTGAAATTTAATACAAGATATTTTTCCCACTGAAATTTAATACAATATTTTTCCCATATATGATTTCAGTCAAGATGTCCAAGCAGCACATTCACCAATATGTGACTTTTTGGCAATAAAGTTAGCACGTCTTACAACTTCCCGAAAGAATCATTCGACTAAAATGTCACAGTTGGGAATTTATTTATTCCTCCATATCCACCAAGGATATTGCAAATGGCCCCAACCACATGAACCTGCCCACTTGCAGGGACAAGACTTCCTACAACCGGAAAGCATGTCTCTAGGTATAGAGAACTCTAGTGGGAGATCTCAACAACACAACGTTACCAAACAAGCCAGCCCCCATTGAGTATTTAAAATGATTAAAATGTATTTACATGTCTTTAAAACAATTTAAAATCAATATGAAAACTAGGATTATTATATTCCATTTTTAATTAAAAAAATATAGTACTTCTATAAACACCCATATATAATGTCATTCCATTTTACATGTCCATGAAAGGATGCAGCTGAGGACCATAGAACTAGGATTATTATATTCCATTTTTAATTAAAAAAATATAGTACTTCTATAAACACCCATATATAATGTCATTCCATTTTACATGTCCATGAAACGACAGCTGAGGACCATATGGTGAAACTAATTATTTCCCTGTGAAATTGAAAAACAAAGCATCTCTCGTTTCCATGAATAATTGGAACAGTACAGAAATCATTTTCATTTGAAATAATATATTTTTCATGATTCTATTCAATGAAAGAATTCCAGTGGTACAGAACATCCCAACTTGAATTAATTAAATGCAGAGAAGCACTAAAGAACTTTTCATGTCCTAGCAACTTTCGGAAAAGAAAAGGAAAAAATATCTCAACAATTTTCCTTCGGCAAATATCTTGCAACCTGTTAATGTCAATTTTGTTAAATACTTACCATCTAATGAAAATAGTACACAGGAAAAAACAGTGGTCTGCATCATTTGGGCACAATTCATCAACCCTGGAAAGCTGTTTACATCTCTCAATGTGCGTGACAATCAGTTTTGAACACTAGACCAAAGAATGTGATAGTATAGCAAAAAATTATATTTTACAAAACGTCTCTTTCCAACACTCGTTGATAAAAGACTGAAACAACCCACAAGACAGTATGTATGTAGTATGAAAAAATAAACAGATAGACAGTTCATTGCATAAGCAAAGATGGTATGCAGTTTGTCTGTAGTATGAAAAAATAAACAGATTGACAGTTCATTGCATAAGCAAAGATGATATGCAGTTTGTCTGTAGTATGAAAAAATAAACAGATAGACAGTTCATTGTATAAAGCAAATAACATTTGTAGGCGCATAAACATATACTCCATATACAATGGAGAAAAACTTTGGCCGATGATGGTTCGTTTTCAAGCCTTTTGGGAAAATATTTAGCTAACTAAACTCGCATCGCAAGATTACAAAAATGGGAGGGCATGATTAGGTTCCAGCCGCTTGATAAGAGGGTCAGTGTTAATTGAAGTTGGAGATGGAAGAGTTCTGCTAAATTTAGCAGTGCACTATATTTGGGAGAAGAACCGGAGAATGAAGCTGAGGCAGTGTCTTACTTTCTCTTAGTGTTGACTTGGGAAAATTCTCTAATTTTCCTATAGTCAAAAATAGTAAATCTAACTGAGCATGCATGGAAATTTTATTTCATTTTGACTTCTGTTCAGTGAGCAGTTTGACTTGAGTTCAAAAAGCCAGTTCGCGTGAGTTCAAGATGTCAGTTAGACTTGAGTTCAGTGAGGCAGTTTGACTTGGGTTCAAGGAGCCAGTTCACTTGAGTTGAAGAGCAGTTCAATCCTATAAAGAGAAGAGTGCAGACTTGGTGAAACACATGATTATGACTTGAGTTCAGTGAGGCAGTGCAACTTGGGTTCAAGGAGCCAGTTCACTTGAGTTGAAGAGCAGTTCGATCTTATAAAGAGGAGTGCAGACTTGATGAAACACATGATTATGCACTAGCAAGAATTTGTGTTTTGAGCTCAAAAAAATAGTTCCAAACCAATATGTGAGGTCAAGGAATGTGCATCACTTAAGGAGGCCAAGATAGCTTGGAGGTAGTTCAGTCAGTACAGTTGGTAAAGCTGCAGAAGAGAGAGGCCGAATTGGTCAAGAGTGTGTCGGATATTGTGTGAGGAACAGAGAGTAAGAAGGGATTTTTTCCCAAGTGATTTGTAATTAATTACTGAGATTTTTCTGAGCAGATCAATAAAAACACAAATTAACAGGTTTTCCCCGGTTGGGGTTTCCTGGGTATTTCTGTTGTTTTGTTAATTGTGAACTTATTTTCTGCTGCAAATTAATATGAATACCCAATGTATTTGATCGGTGAATTTCACAGTTCAGAATACTGTTCAAATTAGCTGCTGGGTATAAGAAAACTAACAGTCAGGATGTCCACTTTAGTTTCAAATTTCCAAGGAATCTATGACTATGTCCTTTCTAAACATGCAAGTATGAGCGCACTAATGATTTCTGACCGATGATTTTTTCTAAGAAAATTCAGGAAATCCATCTCATTTCTAAACACACAAATACAAAGTCTCAACATTTTTTTACCAATGGTCATTTATAAATAATGCCCCATCTCTACTGCCTAAATAGCAGCACTGCTGCAAAATTTTCTTAGCTTGAAATTTAAATAGCACAACTTATGCATAGGAATCTTCCTCTTAACCAAAAGAATAAAAATAGTAATGAAATAGATCCAGCTAATCCAGAACATGCTAATTAGAGTAAAACTTTATTAGAGCCCTTCTGAGATGGAAGAATTATAGCAAGGTTTGCTACAGTTTCATCTAGGGTTCAAAAGAACCTAAAAGCATGGAAGACAATATGAACACTTTTGGGCCACAATTTGTTTTCTTCCAAAGTGCTAATCCATAAAATATTTTTAACCAAAAAACAAACTTTGCTACTTAGCTGCTAAGATTTCATCCAAGATTGAGCTCATTTATGGGCTACAGGATCCAGATGTAAAAAATATCTCACAGATATGAAACATGACAGTTGTGACAAAATACCTTGTACAGGTTGTTAAATAGTCATTGAATCAGCTATACATGTTATCCGTTTTTGCACCCATATATCCAAGGCTACATGGCACCCTTCCTATTCAAACCCTATGTAGTATTAATCCTAACACAATACAATGTGTTGATGTGTGCCAAGGCTTACTCCTTTGAGGAATGAATTCAAGTGCCCGTACCAACTTGCTAATCAAGACAAGCCTCCTAAATGCACTGCGCCTATCACCTATCTAACAAAGATTTGCAATTGACATACTATGCTCAATTCTTGAAAACATGCAATAGCCACTCACCTAAAAATACAAGAAACAACGCTTTGTTTTGGAAAAAAATGAAAGGTTTAGCCAATGCAATTACTACTTTCACTAGAAATAATCTATACTTAAGTCCTTTTCAACACGTATAACAAAAAGATATCTGTAAATAAATGGTATGATTTCAGGCCCAAAGCTAGGGCAATCAAATACATCCATCACATATCAATCTCAGCTGCAAGAATCCTGTTATAATCAAGGAAACCTAATGAAAATTAGGCCAGTTACCTAGAGCCATCATGTCAGCTGCTCGATTATGTGATCATGGCTATTCTCTTTTGTCCTCTTCAGTGTCATCATCTAAGCTGAAAACATCAGTATTTACTGCCTTCCTCTCTTTCATTTCTTGCTTAACATCAGTGTCAACCACTGATGTTGATGTTGTCAAGGCCAAAGCTTCCTCTTCATCAAAATCTTCTCCAACTTCTTCTGAGTAAGCATACCTGTTTACCGGCAATGGTTTGAAAACATTCATCAAAATGGATTTTGAATTTTGGATTCCCTTTGCTTGATTGCCCTCGTAAATAAATAAGTTTGAATTGCTTCAATTTGCTTATGCTATGACACATGAAAAATATAAAAGGGATGCAAAACATAAAATATTTATTAACTGTGAACCTCAATTGATCTTACCGTGTAGAACTTTGAGATGGTGCCCACAGCACACAGAGGACGCAGAGCAGAGCAAAGGATAGCATGTGCCAAAATCCAGTTATGATCCATGCACTCTGCCAACGCTCGCTAAAAGGATCCGTTGCCTTGAAATACAGCTGCATCAGAGAATTCACAGTTGCAATCAAATAGCATATAACCAGGAAAGGGGAATGTTCTAACAGAATGACTGATAGAGATTAAGAATATACATATGAAGTTTAAGAAAATGTGAACAGTGCTAAAATTTTCTAACTAGGATATTCCAAAACTGGACTTGGAACATAAAGAAGAAATATTACTTTTGATGAACATCTCAAATGAGATTATGAATGAAATCTTAAATTGCATGATAAACGAGTTCGAGGATGTACGACTCAATCTCATTTTCAAAAAAAATCCCAAGGGTATTTTGGCAGAAAATAGAGAAAGCCAAGCTGATAATGAAACAGCTCACTGAATGAACATTTGAATAGCATCCGTTAATCAGATAGGAAGCTTGATATTCTTTTTCAAAAAGAAATGGAATTTCTGTTTCCTTCTGTATTCACCTAAAACATAAAAGTAAACAGGATAGAATAAAATAAATAAACAACATACTATATGCAAAAGTTAGAAGATTCCATAAACCAGATAAGTTTATAACTAAAATCATAATAATGTGACAATATCATGTATGGTGCTAGAAAATACAGCAGAGTGTGCTTATACAACAAAATATTTGCAATTGGATTTATCTCAGGTGGTTGGGAGCAATGATTGTTATTCTCCCCATACAAGTTCAATTCCCACAAGTGACATGATGAGCTCATATTGAGTATATGGTTGTAATGGCTTTGAGCCAATATCATAACAATGTGACATCTGATCAATCATGTTGAATGTAATATATGTCATAATTTTGGACATGTTGCAGCGAGATGCAGAAGTAGAATGTTTAAAGCTAATAACCGTCTCACTGAAAGATCATCAACTTCCAGATACTTAAAGGGATATTGTTTTGCTTTCAATATGTTTGGTCATAAAGTCATTGATTGCAATAGAAGGAATATGAAACATATAAGATGTTATGCTTGTAACAAGTTTGGGCATGTAACAAAAGAATGCAGGAACAAGTCTATGGATCGCCGCAGACAATATGGTAAGAAACCAAACAAGAACATTGATATCAGAAAATCTGAAAAAGATGGATCCACCAAGAAGCAAGAAAAGGAAGAACAGATAAGGTGTGGTCTTGCTCTCTGCTCATTCAAAAACGAAGATGAATGGTACATAGATAGTGGATGTTCTCATCACATGACTGGAGATAAGAGTAAAATGGAGTCTCTCCATAAAAACCATCATGGTAATGTTATTCTTGAAACTGATGTTTCAGCAGAAGTTCTAGGACAAGGTAAAGCCAGAATTAATAAAACTAGAGCAGCAGTTGATGCTTTGTTAGTGCAAGGGCTAAAGAAAAATTTCCTAAGTGTAGGACAAATGGCAGATACGGGAAATATAATAGTAAGGTTATGAATGAAGTAACTGGAAAAGTCATAATAAGAGGATACATAAATTGAGACAAATTGTATGTGTTTGAAGATCGAAATTCTCATAGATATGAGAAAGGATCAGACTTGAGTAAAAGAAGATTTTGCCTATTGCAGTCTCTTATTCTTAAATGAATATTTCTAACATTCACTGCAGAAGTGGTGAGAGGTACCTGACCTCATCAAAAACAAAATATGGTTATCAGGTCCTCGGGATCAGTGATGTGTAATCTCAGGGGGAGTAATACATATTAATTCCCATGGTTATTTTTTATTTTCATGTTGCTTATACCACTGACAGTGTCTCTAGTGAAGTAACAATAACGAGGTACAGACAAAACAGACTCAGGGGGAGTTGAAAGTGTGAAATTTCAGTATTTCACTTTCTGTATGCGGATCTTATGAAGACAAGTCCCGTGTATACGAGATCTAGACTGCACAGTGATGTCTATTTTGGTTTGATGAAGAAACAGTGGGGCAGACTCAGGAAAAGGGTCTGATATGGTTCAATCAATTATCAATTGGCTTTTTTGTTTTGATGGTTGATGGTTACAGTCTGTTAATGCTATTTAGAAGTGTTTTTGGCCCTCATAAGTTGTTGATGACTTGATGGATAACTGGTTGATGATGATGCCTTGATGACTGTTACTGATATATGAAATGATATAATTAGATCTGACAGTGAACAGTTGGCACAGGGTCAGGGGGAGCATTTGCTATGTTTCTAATAATGCGTTGTTGGCATTATGTTTGTTTTAGAAGTTCTTCATACGCAATGATGCTTATCAATGGTAATAATGCTTATGTCGCTGAAGTGTTTAAATGATGCATCATGCTATGTTGCAGTCATGGGTTGCCTATGATGAAACAACGTATGATACTTATATATTACTTGGACCACAACATTGTTTTGATGTTACTGATCAGATTTTTGGATGATTCTTTTAATGATGCATATGCCACATATGTTATGTTGCTTACATAGTGATCTTCATAAGTTCAAGGAGATAAACAAAGCTTGAGTACACAACTTCATTATTTGATGATGATAAGTGTCACTCATTACTTTATGCTGTTGTCATCATGCCTTCAAACATGCGTAAATTGCATATGATACAATTATGGACGAGGATTTGTTAAAATTGGCAACTGGGGCCAAACTCCATGTGGGTCAACCTCATTTATGGCAGCTGATATTTTTCTTGGATTCGTCTCATCGAGAGGTGTAGGATTGATCTAACAATCATCCGATTCTGACATGTATTCATGGAGATATGAATTTATTTGTATTTCTTGACAATTTGTCAAGGTCGGCCAGCAAGTAAAATAGTGCTTTACACCCCCAACTTATCCTCAAATGTGGCATATAAGAAGAGGAGACCTTGAGGCATTATGACACTCATCTCACCATCTCATTCCTCTCTCTCCTAGTCTCTTGGGTATGTGTAGGAGGAGGAAGGCACTCACACATGGGAGCAAGAAGGACGCATGTTTGTTTTAGGGCAGCGTTGACCTAGGGTTGACCGAGGAGCAACAGGATTGTTTTATGCATGCATTGACCAGCGAAGAGGAGGTTTGGCTGCATTCTTGGGTTGGGCAGCCTGCCCTAGGCTAGCCGCATTGTTGGGCAGCCAAACGTTGGCCTGTTTGACCCATAGTTTTAAAATTCGGCCGATTCGAAACAGAAACGGCCGAGTTGATCCGTTTCATTGCCCAGAAATATGACTCGGTGGAGGAAACAGTTCGGGAGGGCAAGTCAGCCATGACTCGGCCGAGTCATGGCTGACTCGGCCAACTCGGCCGTTTCCACATCTACTCGGCCGAGTCATTAAATCTGGCCAGTCACCCAAAAAAATAGGGATTTTTCTAATTTTTTTTTACTTTTTAACATTTAACTGATTGTTAGGGACTCCAAGGTGTTTTCTAAATTGGTTAAGTGCTATTTGGGGTCCATTCCCCTCTCCTAGTATTGATATGCTATTCAAATTTCATGGTAATGTTAAATTCT